>CAEFZY010004599.1:0-23491 GCA_903066815.1 Brachyrhaphis roseni | reverse complement strand
CCAGGTGTTTGAAACGCTTGGCGGCCGCCAGACCATGACCACCCTGGCGATGCGGAGGCTTGATTTTTTTTATTTTTTTTATTTTTCAAAACGCCAGCAGGGATTGGAGGAAGGGTGGAGTCCCTCTAGCTTAATATGTCACAGCTTGTAACGGATCTGTGTGTGAATGTGTAGACTGTGCTGGTATCAGCCATGCAATCAAAGGAGGTCACAGACACACACACACACACACCCCCACCCCCCCTCACACACACACACCCTCAGAAGAACACACCTGTAGAGATAACCTGAATTAAACCAATGTTTATCCTCCACATCAACAGCTGAGTTGGAGCTTCGATGGTTAACTCAGGCTAATTAAAACCAAGAGACCAAAACTTGTTGAAAATCAACGTTTAACTACTAAAACAGATGGGAGCCATTTATCAGGAGAGCACCGCTTCGATTATAACTGTTAAAACTTCACATTTCCTTATTTTCTCCTCTTTCATTTTGATCGTTTACATTATGCTTTATTCCATTATTTTATTCTCCTATAATTCTTCCTCTTTTACACTGCAAAATCACAAAATCTTTCCAAGTATTTTTGGTCGGGTTTCTTGTGCAAACATCTTTCACACTTGAAATACGACAAAACTAACTTACGAGGTTTTTTTTCACCAAGCTTGTTTAGAGTCAATAACTCCTTAATATTAATGGAATTGAACCAGTTCCACTGGTAGATTATTACACTTAGAATACAGGAAAGATGTTTTATTATTAAGTATTTGCCAGTGGAACTGGTACTGGTAGAAATAATTCAAATCCCCTTTCAAATAAGAAAACAAACATTTGATTGCCAAAAATGCAATAACAGCATTCCTTTTAGTGAATTTGAACTGACTGAATATAAAAAATGTCACTTGAGGAGTTTTGGGTAAAACATATTTATAAAGGTGTTTAAATGTTTATGTATTTTGAACAGTTTGTACATTTTTTTTTTTTTTGCTTAATTACTGCTCTGAATATGTTCTTTCAAAAATGGCCTTTATAAATTAGGTAACTTCTGAAGACAAGTGGTTGTATTTTATTTTATTTGTGAACAATGTCCTAAAGCTGAATTATTGAACATCGGTGCCACACTTTTATTTGCAAAAACGAAAGAAAAAGAAAAACAGTTTCCATCCCAGTCAGCAACTAAATTAGATTTTAAGATAAAATCCTAATAAAACACATTAAAGTTTGTGATTCAAGAGCGTGCATCTTCCCAGCATCACATGCACTCTGAGGAATCAGCTGGGCTTCAGGTGTCTGGTTATTTCTGAGCTACACACACAGATTCTTTGTCTGCTCCTCAGCATACACACCGCCTCATCTCAGCACAGCGTGTCCCGGAGCCACTTCCTCCTCGCATTCCTGCGTGTGTCTGCGGACGCACGGCAGCGACGCGCAGAGCGCAGGATCTTGGCCGGCCGGCCCGGAGCTATTTCCTCTGAATTCCAGAACCTCGACGAAAACAGCCGAGAGCGCAGCAGAGACGGCCAGAGGGGAACTCGGCGGAGGCGCGCCGACATTTCACACACAGCGACCGCAAAAAACATCAGGGCTGACACTCCCTCCAGCTGAACACGCCGGACAAACAGAAAATCTGTCTCTGTTTAACACATTATGAAACGTCTAACTGGAGAAGTAGAGCGCTTAAAGTACATTTTTGTGTTGTTTGCGCTGCGGCTTTGGGGTCCGGGTTGGTCCAATAAAAAGTTGAACATATTGCTTTATGTGGTTGTCTTGGAACTCGTTGTGTTAGAGATGCTTTGTTGTGTCAAACTGCTTGAAAATAGTAAAACTGGTGAAACAAAAACACGTTTTTCTGCTAAACTTTAACTGGACTTTTTTTTGTCTTTTCAATTTTACAGAAGAAAATATTTAACGTCACCAGGCAAGAGAGAGTTTTAAGGCCTATTTAAAAATCATGAGACTCTTAAGATGAGAAACCAAACTTGACACATAACACGCTAACAGTGTTAGATTAATAACTGTGAAAGGAAGCAGGTTTATATCTGAGACTCCATCTGATAGTGTTATCAACTCTGAACCTTTGAGTCATCACTCCAAAAAATAAATAACATTGCATGTCACTAAATCACTCAGAGTGAAACACGACAGTGGCAGAATCATGTTTTGGGTTCACGTTTTTACAGAAGTTTTTTTTGAATGGAGTGAAATTATGTTTGAATATCAGCCAGTTTTGATCCAAAACCTTCATGTGGCTCAAATCATCCAAACATAATGTCTGAAATAACCTGCTAGTGGAACTAGTAGGATTCTACCAGGAGTTATTGACTTAAAACAAGCTCCTATTTCTTGCTGAAAAGTTACTTGTAAGTTAGTTTTGTCTTATTTCAAGTGTACTAAAAATATTTGCACTAGAAAATAGATCAAAAATACTTAGTAATATTTGTGGGGTTTTTTTGAAAAATTGTGCTGAAAACAAACCAGTTTGGTTAACATGATGAAACTGGAGGTAGTTTTGACCTGCGACACGACTGTGGCTGATTGCTTATTGACTTGTTTCTGCAACTGTTGACTGAAAGGAGGGTGAGAATTCCTGCAGTCTCACTGAATCACTGAGCAGAGGAGGATGTGCTAAACGAGACACAGTAATGAAATTCCTGTCCGTGGTTCAGGCTGGTCATATGGATTGGGAAAGCTCAGCACAGAGGAAACAAAGGTTGAGACTGGACTACATTAGATAAATGATGTGTTGAATGTTTGTCTCTCGTTCCTCATCTCAGATAATAGAACAAGACATTCCCATAACAGCATCTGTCCAACACAATTAAAGGTTAAAGTATTGTGTAAAAATCTACTTTTTTTGAGCTTTAGATCATGTTATGATGTTAGTTCCTTATCAAAAACATACCGAAGTGTCGCCTTGATTCTTTCATGCTTGTTTGAAATATTCTTTAATCTCCCATGGCAACCTAAATGCCACGGGTTGCCTAAATGCTTGCTTTCACAAAGCTCCTCCTTTGAGCTGCAGCCTCCAAACTTCCAAGCTTCCACATGACAGAGCAGCCCTTCCCCTCTCAGCTCCTTCAGACTAGCCAGCTGCAATTAGCAAACACCTGGTGGAACTGAGCATCAGCTGAAATCATAGGAGCTATTTCTTATTGCAACACTGCTAAAAAAAAACATTGTTAAAGTGTTAATAGAGGAGCCATGTTGTGATGACTTCCTGAAGGCGGAGTTTCAGTGAGGGCAGGAGCTTCTTAAAGAGACAGAGGCCCAAAATAAGGGGTTTAAATTTCGAGGTTCCATTTCTTTACAGTCATATTTGATATATATCACATTTTTATAACAACTGACGATAACAGTTATTTATTGTGGCTCTATGTGCCTGGAAATTTCATCATACCGAGCCTTTAAGGTTAAAGTTTGAACAGATACAGTTACAGTAGTTAGGGATTGTTTGGTTTACATGAATAATACGTAAGAATGTTGGCCAAAAACGTCTCTTCATGAATACCTCTGTGTTTCCACCACTGTATGTCACATGTCAGAGACTTTCTGTTTTAGTAGCGAGAGAGAAAAATACAAGCTCAATAGAAATATCATGAGACATCAGGTAAAGACGTTCTGAAAACCCTTCCAGTCACTGACTGGAAGAGAAAAGCAGCCAGTTATTGAACCATTTCTGCTCGGGAACATTCAAAGTGAGTGATATCAGAATCAGCATGTTAGCACACGAGCTGCTCTGAGCTCAGCGGGATGTTGATAGACAGACAGGCGGTAAATGTAGAGGAGGAGGAATCTGGACAAATGAAGCTAGTGACAAGAAGAGATAAAAAGGAGGAGGAGAAGAAAAAAAAGAGGCAGAGAGGTTGTCCTCCTCATGTGAAAGCAGCCAGTGTGTTTGGAGAGCAACGCAGGAAAAGAGGGAGAGGAAGGGGGGATGTTTGAAGCGAGGGTGAACAGAGACGGCCTTCATGGTTCAGCTGGTGAGAGGGGTGCCCTCTGCTCCAGACTGAATGTATGGGCTCTCACACACACACACATACACACACACGGATCACCCCTGTCAGACCTGGAGCTCCTCCACTCAGAACCTCCAGGACCGACACCTGCTCCACATTCATTCACTGAGAGACGGTTCCACAGTGGAGACAGAGAAACCCACCCAGAAGGACTTTTAGAAGGTTTATTTTTTCTCACTTTTTATTCAGTTATTATTACATGAATTTAGCATAAATCCTGAGTCATACGTTCTTATTTTAGACATCCAGGAGTCAGACAGAGGGTTTCAGTTTCTGGTCATAAACTTGTCCATTTTGCATTAGCTATCTGTGCTAGCCATGCTAGTTATGCTAGCTTGAGGAGCAAAGCAGCTTGTAAATTTAACCATCAGCCACTCAGAAAGATGAGCATAATAAATAACACTTCAATATTGCTGAAGTTATATTTCATAGCAGTGACTGAAAAACTAATTTTATTATTTTGAAAAAAAATATATAATTAAAGAAATTGTGATTAAAAAGTTTATCAGTCAATATTTTCATTTTTGCTTTCTGTTTTCCCTTCATCTTCTTTCCAAATTTTCTGAGGCCCATTCCTGCAGTGAAACGGTTTAGATGGAAGCTTGTTTAAGTGTTAGAATTGGCCTAGTCAAAGTCCAGACCAAAATGAAACTGAGAATATCTGGTGAAGTCTGAATATTGACATTCAAAGACGCTCTCTCCTTCTGTTATGGGGGAGTTTGAGAAACTTTACAAAACAAAAAAGAAATACAAGAACACAAATACATGCCACACTTTTCAGATTTGTAATTGTAAAAAATTTGGGAAAAAAGTTATCTTTTTTTTTTTTAACCCGTCTGCAATTGTGCACTATCGCAAAAAACACATAAAACTTTGTGGTTCTATTGTGACAAAATCTGAAAAATGTAAAATACTGAACGAGTCAATGACGCAAAATGGACTAAAAACTACATAAGCATGAAACGGGTGCAGACTTCCTGTGTCCTACCGTTCCTTGAAGGCCTTCTCGGCCATCTCGCGGGCGGCTCTGCGGACCTCCTCTGGAACAGCGTCCTTCTCAGCCTGGGACACCTGGTACACTTTGTGTCCAGCATCTAAGCGATACGGCCCGCCTTTACCCCCCAGCCCTGCAGTGTCTCTGCCACCTGAGGGAAAAGAAAAACATTTTTACTGGACACAGTTTGTGTTGCATCCAGTATTTTAAAAAAAGGGAAAGCATTGGGAGTAAGATGGAATTTGTACACGTTGGACGTATAGATAGGAAGACTTGTTACCGGTGCCTCCGGCCCACTGATTTCCCCCGACGTGAGGAGCGTTGCTGGCGTCTATCTTGCCGTGTTTTGGTGCAGAAACGTCCAAACCGCTGTCCCTCTGAATCGTGATCTGAAACAAAAACAAAACTTAAGATTTTTCTCCCACTGGATGAAGTACTTCTAAAGCTAAGAATCAACAAAAATCGCTCCAGATGGCTTTCAAACTGAATTTAACGAGGGACAAATCTGCAACAGACTGGCGACCTGTCCAGGGTGACCTTGCCTCTCGCCTGGAACGTAGCTGGAGATAGACACCAGCAACTCCCGACCCCATTAGGGACAAGGGTGCACAGAAAATGGACAAATAATTGAGCCTTTTACTTTTCCGAGCTCACACAATCACTCTGCACTTCCCCAAATGATATGTAATCGACCACACAGTGAACGCAGCTCTGAGGTCTGAAAGACGCAGCGGGCTCCGTCTCTTTTTCTGCAGGAGAGCGTTGGAGGGGAAAAAGTGGATCCACAAGGAGCTTAACGATTCATTTTTTTGGTTGATTTCTCCATCAGACCCAAAGTCAGCATTCTGGCTCAGACTGTGAGCCGAGGCAGCCAGACTCTGAGGGTCACCTGTGGTTCAGCTGCATTCTTACAAACAGAAGGAATCTTTAAAGGATGGAGTTGTTCTGACAATGTGGATGGCTCTGACTTGATGCTTCTATCCATTGGCTGCGTTTCTGTTAGAAACGTGTGCGAAACTTTGTCGATATTCCGCTAATGTCGAAAAAATTTCCGTTAAACAAGAAACTAAATTAATATCACATGAGAATAAGATTGTTTATGTGATAAGTCTTTAAAAAACATGCTGCGGCGTCATCCTCCTTCCACTTCCTGTTGTTTTATTCGTCTTTTCTGCCAGTAGTAACATCCAGTTGTTGATCATGTGACTTGTCTGATGCTGGCTTTTTTCCATCAAGCAAATTTATTTCCAAAATGTTAATTTTATGGTTAATGGGAACACAGTTACTGATTCTTTAGCTTTTATTCATGTATGAGGAGCTACAAAGAGCCTGCGTTTCCATTGACCATAAAATTGCGCAAATTGGAATAATGAAAAGAAATGTGCTTAAGGAAACATGAAAATTTAGAAAAAACTCCTGTTTTTCAATAAAACAATGTTGCGCTTAGATGAGATGGTCTATCAGTCATATCAATAATTGTGTATTTTGCAAAACTGCAAAAGAAACACTTTTTATTGCATCACACCGGCAACCGGATGTTGCCACAAGAAGAAAAGACGAAGACAGGATGACAGCGCAGCGTGTTTTAACGACTTGTCGCGTCAACAAACTTATTCCTGTGTGATTTTAACCGTGTTTCTTTTTTGACGGAAACACTGTAACTGCGAAATTGTGCTCTTTTGACATTAGCGGTAAATTGATAAAGTTTGTAATGGAAACCCAGTGAAATTAATCCGGATTTATCCAGCAGCAGTTCAGCCTCGGGCTGATACCCAGAGAAACTCAGAGCTCCGATCCAATGCAGAGTCAGCAGGGATTTCCATAATCAGCTTAGATTAGAGTCAGTCTGATGTACATAGTCTCATCTCAGATTAGGACAAGTTAACCTGAACTGAATGGCACTGACAAAGGCTTTTGCAATTAGTGAAGAAAAGTATTTAGCTACATCTGTCAGAGTGTCCGAGCAAAAAATGATTTTGGAGAATCACAAATTTGATGTGTTATAAAAAGTATCCTCCATTCTATTTAAAAAAATAAATCATTTAAAACTGACTCTTAGTGCTGACACTAAAAAGTATCAAAAACTGAAGAGGGTGTCGCAAGAACACATTTTTATTTTTTCTGAAACTAAAAATCAAATGATACGATACATAACCGATTTGAGAACAATTGGATAAGAGAGGTGGTGTCTTCCCTCTCTCTCACAATTCACTTTCCTGTCAATCTACTGTGAAATAAAAGCCACTAAAGCTAAAAAAAAGTTATTTTTAATGGGGTGAAAAGATCGGAGTTGGACTGTTCAGACTGTGATGAAAAACCCAAATAGATGTCACATTAGGGCAAAAAAAGCAGATTTGTGTCTCTTTTGCCTGCTGTGTAAACGTAGCCATCGATAAGTCGTGATTTAAACAGAAGAAACTGCAAATTACATTTCTTTTTTTGATGCATCAAGGAAAATCCTTCCATCTGTTTTGGAATTGGTATTTGACAGTAACATAGCAGCACTCAGCTTGCCTGGCTCTTGACTTTGTGCTTGGCTAAGAAAAACTTTTACTTCTTGCTCTTAAAAGCACCAGAAGAAGATGGGCTCAGTCTCTAATGTCACATCAGTGTCTTAACTGAAAGGGTTTCTGTGTAGCAACAGAGCCCTCCATAACTCCAGTATTAGTAACAATCAACAGGAAGTGTGTGTGCAGGCAGATGAATCAGTGTTAGGCTCAGTAACCAGAGAGAAGTTGGTTTCATAGCTCTGTGGTTAGGTAAAGGGTCAGGGGTCTGAGCCTCTGGCATCAACGTGCTTTAAATGCTCGACTGCTCCGGGTTCACATGTTCTGAACGAGTCTTTGTGAATGTGGTGTGAGCCGCCCACCCCAACCCAGGCCAAAGATAGAACCACCACGGTCAGGTCCAGCACCGGCCGGTTCCTGAAACCCCTCTGTCCGTAAAAACCCATCAATCTCAGGGGGACGGGGGAGGAGGCTGTGCCAGCAGGATTTCCTCTACGTCATCTTGTTCCAGTAATCCACACTTGTCATCACGCTTTACATAGATCATATTGTCTGACAGAATAACACACGACTGTTTCATGAGGCTGGTAGTGGATTCCATTCTGGGCTTGTCAAAGAAAGGAGGCGATGAATACCTGATGACTCCTGGGTTATAAAAACAACGAGTGATGCTTTAAAACGAGTCCTTTTAGAGACTCCATGATCAGTTCAAGTTTCAAGTCTGGATGTAAGACTAAAGCACCAACACGTTCAGGGTAGTGAGAGACAATGTGCACCACTGGAATGCTAATGTACAGACCTGAAAAGTAGGACATAACTGTTTTAAAAGTTCACCTTTGTCATCAAGTTCTTTTTGTATCGTACTACTCTGATTTAGCTGTAAAAATCACTAATCAAATAATTTTATTCTCTTGATCAGTGTCTTACATAATGTGGTGTCTCTACAGTTTGAACAGTTTTTATTTGCGTCAACTGAAAACATGGAACTGCTGGGTTGTTACCAAAGTTTCCGTTTCAGACAACACGAGATCTTTTCCCACAAGACTTTGGGAGACTTTAGCCAATGTTGGATGTTTTCTTTGAAAGGAAATGCTTCTGTGTTTCAGATTCACTCCTAAGCCCAAAATATGTGGAATCAACAGAGTTGTATCAAATAGAATACAACTTGTAATGAAGGAAGTCTTTTAAACTAGAGTTAACATTGGATTGACCAGCATCCATGACCAGTTCCTGAGTTTTTTAAACAATTTAACCAGTTTTAAATTTTCAGCTGAATGGCACAGGTTATTTGTCATAGATTTATGGAAATAATTTATCATGGTCTTAATTCTGAAGTGTCAAAAACCTAGAATTTTAACGGGTGTGTATGATGTTGTGTTATTGCATAATAATGTCTATGCATTGAGTTATTGAGTTAAAAGGACAATTTATTCTATAGCTAAAATATTTTCTTCAGACATTAATTTTTGAAAATGTTATACATTTCCTTTATTCTCTATTCATGCTTAATTTGTCTCTTTTTTCTCTTTGTGTTATGGGAGTTTCTTCATTTATCAGGATGTGAAATTAAGATTAATGTTTTTTTTAATAATAAAATAACATTTCCAAAATATTTTATTGTAGTTTCAAAATGGAAAAGTTATAAAACAATATTTAAGTGTGTAACATCTTTTTTACATGACTATTAAATGAATATTTTTGGTTATGATTATTGTTATAATTACAGCCTAATGTGTCAATTATGATACAAAACAGTTAAGAAAAAAAGGTGATATTTAAAATAGTACAGACTTATTGAATGCTTGTTAAGATCATCAAATAAACAACTCTATTAAAAAAAACAAATTATTATTGTGTAATTATTGTGTCGGCCATCATAAAGTGAACCTCAGAGATTTTAGGTCACTTCAGATTAGTAATTTTCACCAAAGTAAATGTGTAAGACTTCTGATAGGATGACATAAACCAGACTGTCATCAATCAGGCTGTTGATAAAGGATCCAGCTGTAAATAAAAGGCTAACATTGACAACTAGCACAAAGACGGAGAAGGAAACCCAAATAAGAAAGGCGAATGGATCTTGGATGTGTGGTGCTGAGAGGAAAATCTCCTTTTTATGGCTGTGGGAATCAATGTCAGATTCCTCCCTCACATCTTTCTTTCCTTCAAACACTGAGGCTCCCTCTCTCTCCTCTGAGCTCCACGCCTGGTCTTGTAGGATTAATAGCCTCATAAATTTCTGATTCTGCCTTTTGACGCCTAAAGACAGAGAGCCATCTTGTGTGTGTGTGTGGGTGTGTGTGCAACCAAGCACATATTAGTTCACTCCTGAGTGCTTTATGTGACTATATTTATATATGGCCCAATGTGTGTGTTAGCATAAAGGCATGTCGCTACATGAATGTTTGAACATGTAGCAGAGGGTTAAACGTACAGCAGGGTGTGATTCAGACATGCTTGTGAAATTGTACAACAAGACATGTTTCTCTATCAGAAGCTCAATGAAGAAAACCATCTTTAGTAAAACTTTGTCTTAAAGTCTCTTGACTTTACTCACACAGAGCACTGCACTGGCTAATATTGCTATAGATGACTGCTAGCAATACTAGCTTCCACCTGTAGTTAGACCTTAACACGGCTAAACATTTGCAGAAGGAGGGATTTATTTCACCTTACAGCCCAGTAGAACTACGACTATAACTACTAAAAACTGAACCAAACCATATTTAACTAATGATAGCTAATAAACTCATTAAAAGTGATTTAGACACAAAGTCACAACAAAATAAAACTAAACTATAATGAAAAACCCCAAACTATTATAACCCTGGTACCAACTCAGAGTGTGTTGGCTTGGCTCTACTCAGTTATAAAGGTTACCTAACGATTAAGTGTGTTTTTTGTTGTTGTTTTTTTCATCTTATTGCAACTGTACTAATCTGTTTGCACTAAAAAATAGTGAAAAATACTTTGGGTTTTTGCAATGTGTGTGGAATAGCGGGATGTTATAACAGCCACAAAAAACAGCATTTGAATGTACAAATTAGTCCACTCAACAATACTGCAGGCAAGTTATCAAAGCATTAGTCTATGTAACAGTTTTATTGTTTTTAATGTTTCAGATGTCGCCTGTTGAGATTAAAACTATTCAGTCCAGCAGGCAGAGATGTTACTAATGTCTCAGTTGATTTACTGTAATCCACACTTTAAGGTGCTACATGAAGGTGTTGCAGTTTGCTTTTGAAAACAAAACAAAAAAATCATAAAAACAATGTAGAATGACGAGAAATGTCAAAGGAAGCTGATCACTCATATTCCTTTAAAGGGCAGTATTATGTGTTTTCCAGGCACGTAGCGTCATTTTATAACTCAAAAATGTAACTATGTTCCCTTTGGTTGTTATAAAAATGCTCAGTGTATGAAATATGACTTAAAAGAAATTTGACTTTTTGACTTAACGCCTTGAAATTGGGGCTCTGTCTCTTTAAGAAACTACTGCTTTTTCTGAAGCTCCTCCTCCAGGAAGTCGTCACAACATGGCTCCTCTATAAACCCTTTGACAACATTTTTACCAACGTTTCACTGAGAATTATCTACTATAATGAGCTCAGCTGATGTGCAATTATATTGGGTGTTTGCTAATTGCTGCTGGCTAGTCTGAAGGAGCTGAGTGGAGGAAGTTGCGGGGGAGTTGAGCTCTGTAATATAGAAGCTTGCAAAGCTCCTCCTTAGAAAGTCCAAGGAGGAGCTCCATCTTCAAAGGCGGGGCTAGGTCCACCCAGGTGTTTTGAATAGCCGATTGGTTGCCATGGGAGATTAAAGGATTTCTAAAAATGAAATGAATGAAAAAATGCTCTAGTTATGTTTTGGTGAGGAAATAACATGATAACATGAAGCACAGAAAGAAAAAAAGTCGATTTTCCATAATACTGCCCGTTTAAGGCATGCCAAACATGTTGCTAAGTTGAAGTTGTTTATATGTTTTTGACAAAATATCTACGACTGAAGTACAATTCTGCAAGTCTTTACATAGACTGAAAAATATTCACACAGAAAAATGTGCAACCCAAAGGCCATTTTACTCACCATTCAGACTCTTAGTTTGAGTCAGTATTCTTTACTAAAGCACATCTGAATTCAAATGTATTAACTGTACTGTTAATATCTCCAGAGAAAACCTTTGGAAAATGTTTAAAAATACAAAAATGAGTGAAATCAAATATTGGAGAGATTAGAAGTAGAGATACTTTCCATGAGAGATGCCCATTGCACCCATATTTGAAGAAGGTCCTAAGCCCTGCAGGATCCAGCATGATAACCTGCTGTAGTACGGGACAGTAGTCAGGGAAGGAAAGTGGTGGCGTGTGGCCAACGACACCAGCAGAAAGTAAAAAGAAATCACTGAAATAGAGGCAGAAAAAAAAACACAAACATATTGTACAGTTTATTGGCAGGCTGACTGGCTGGCTTGTTTTGACTGTCATTATGTAAAGCTGGAAGCCTGCAGGGAACCACAAGTAAATACATGAACTGTGTCAGATATGATGGCTGCCTCAGATGGATGCATTTGTCTACCAAAGACGTTACTGAACTGAACAGTAGGAAGATTCCACACAGTGTATCATTTAACTAATAATCTATGTGAATTATGTGGATTTTTTTTTTTTTAGAGTTTTTGTCTTAAACCAGACTAATTAAAACTGAAAGAGCTTCCTTAATATTGTTGAAGAAGTGCTTGTAAGGATTTGGTTGTTTCTGTGTGTGTATTTAGATTTCTGTGTTCTGTGTTGTCCTGTCTACCTCTTGATTAGTTACAACTGTCTCTTGTTTCCCCTGATTGTTCTCCCTGTGTATTCAATCCCGCCTGTGTTCCTTGTCGGGTCCTGGTCCAGCTGTCAAGCTGTCTTGTTGTCTAGTTTTGTGTCAGTTATTTGGTTGTTTCCAGTTTCTACCAGTTTTGAGCTTTAGCCTTCCACTCATTCTGTGCTGCCTGGACTTTTTTTGGACTTTTGTAATTTTGACAACATCATTAAAATCTGCATTTTCTTCATGTCAACCTGCGTCTGCCTCACCACCTTCACCTCAAAACATGACAGTACTAGTTCCGTTGGCAGATTATTGGGGCATAGGAGAACATGCATGCAAAACAAGCCTCATATCTTGCTGAAAAGTTGCTTTTAAGTTAGTTAGATATTTGCATAAGAAACTAGACCAAAATTACTTGGTAAGATTTGGTGTTTTTGCAGTGTGAGGGTTTTTGCACATTCAGTCATTTTGATCTGAAGATTTGAATTTAAATCACAGTCAACCAATACCAATAGAAGGACATATGTTCCTCTTTTCCTGCTTAATTTTCCTTCCCCAGTTTCACCTGATCTGAATGTATCAATCTGAAGTTACCAATCATTTTTGCTCAAGTGAGAAAATGCAACAATATGAAATGAGGCTAAAGTATATAAGCTCTAATGCTCTAATGTTAACAGATCACTGTGAATGAACAACAATGTGTTTGCAGATCAACTGTGTATCAGCAAAAGCTTTTTGTTTGTGATAATATGGAAGAAAAGAGCTTGTTTAATGAAATAATAAATCACATTTTTTGCTGTAATATTTACGTTGGTGAATTAAAGTCATTGTAAATAGAAAACAAATCGAAATTTTGGCATTAATCTGAGAGATTTTCTAGAAAATAAAATATGTGAAAAATTCTTAAAATCAAAAATGCTCTAGAAAAACTCAGAAATTTAGATTAATCTCAGAAAGTTTCTAAAAAAAAAAAACAAAGCTCCAAAAGTAAAAAATTGCAATGAAATAAAAATAGAAATCAGAAATTTTGAGATTGATCTCTAAAATTTTCTACAAAAAAAAAAGGAAATCGAGTTTGCACTTTTCAATCTCAGTTTTTCTAGACATTTTCTGAGTTTCTTTTGGCAGAAATGTACTCCTTTTTTTCTTCCTATCCACAAAGACAGATAGCCGCCGTAAATATGCACATGCTAAATAAGAAGCTCCGTTTCTTTTCTTCCTCCTTCAAGAGGAAAAACGAATGAGTGTCGACTGTCGCAATGACCTAAAACAAGGTGTGTGGTAAATGTTGCACAAATCCTGTGTGTAAACGGGTCATCCTGAACAGGCTTGACTTATGCAAACAGACGGAGAATGTTTGAGGTGTGTAGTACAGTGGAAGCTCTGTTGATGCAGAAAGCAAACGCTAACACAGGCAGAGTGTGACCTGCAGGCGACTGCAGAGGAACCCCGACCAGCAGGAGGCCCAGGTGTTCAGCTGCAGCACAACATTTCTATTAAGGTCTATAATTTGCGTTCAAGGCAGTTTTTAAAGATTTTTCTTGGACACTGACTGTTGTGAACAATGAAACAAATGCTCGATCCGGTAACTGAATCCTTTCAAACCGTGTTTGCTCTTTTTTTCCCCCCCTTTCTTTCACAAGGCTAAGATCTGCAGATACACTATCAGGACTCGTCTGTCTGCGTCTGCATGTGGGCTCCTCAACAATGCCGTCTCAGTGCAAAAGGTCAAACCGTTCTGACCTGTTGCGTCAAAATGACAATGACCCCTCTTTCACGCTCGCCCACGCCAGAAAAAAAAAAGCCAGTTTGTGAATTTTGTAATTGGAAAGCATTCCACTGCTTATTAAACCAGGAATGTTCAGATGAGTAAAAAATATCCTGCAACAGCAAGAAAAGATCCTGAATGGGAAAGAGACATCAAGACTATAGCAGCACAGCGCCGCCACTCAGTGGTGCCGAGAGGCACTGCACCTTCCATTTGGTCTCATACCTGAATAGGTCTGCCGTCCTCTGAGCCGATCATGTTCCTCCACTCTATTAGAGAGCGCTGCAGGGCGTCCAGGCCTGTTTCCCACAGCCGGACGTAGCCCCCCATATCCACGGTGACGACGCCTCCGGAACCCAAAGTGGCCAGCAGCACGTCGCAGTCTGAGACCTTCGACAACCAGTTGGTGTACGGCGACACGGTCATCGACCTGCCAATCAAGAGACAGGGCTTTCCTCAAGATGACAGTCAGGTCAGGATGTATGAAATAGATCTGTTCGAAAAATATTACGAGGAACATTTTACTGGATTTATTTAACTTACACTGCAAAAACGCAAAATCTCACCAAGTAAATTTGGTCTGGTTTTAAAATATCTTAGTAGACTAGAAACAAGACAAAACTAACTTGTACGTTTCAGAAAGAAATAGGAGCATGTTTGAAGTCAATATTCCCTTGATTTAAAAAAAAGGAAAAAAGAATGAGATATTTGGACTAGAACTAGACCAAAATTACTTGGTAAAATGTTGTGTTTTTGCAGTGCATTGTATAACACACTGTACTAGACAGGGGTCATATATCAGTATTTTTCCCCATGATCGTATTTGTTAACAAACTTTATTTAAAAATATATTTTTTGAAATCTCCTGTTTTATTGTGATTTTCTGATTAAATTCTGACTGAATTTTAGTTTTCCATTAGTTGTGTGCTATAACAATCCAAACAAACAGAACTAAAGGCTAGAAATACATCCATGTAATTAATTTATATATGGGTTTCAGTTTTTGAATTGAATTACTGAAACGAGTGAACTTCTCGATAATTTAATTGATGTACTAGTAAACATGCAGAAACAGCTCTGGAGGTCATCCTCCTCCATGTAATCCTGCTTTTTCCCCACAAGGTGGCAGCAGAAGTTGCAGAACTAGGATTCTTATTTTTTTTTTTTAAAAAACTACTTTCTTCACCATAAGTGAAGAAAGTAAATCAACCAAAAAAACAAACAAACAAACAAAAAAACCAGAACCTCTATCTATGCTGATTTTACCTTGGAACCGGAATGTATTTGAGCTTCTTGGAGGTCAGGTCGGTCACCTCCAGGTATGCTGCTGCCATTGGAGGAGTAACGTCTGCAAGACGGAGGAAGCAAGTATTCACAAACTCCGACATTCTCAGAATTCATTCGCTCTCGATTGCCCATACAATGTGAACTGTGACCTTTAGGGTAGATGTCCCTCAGGGGCGCCTTGGTGGGTGGGATGGCTCGGACCACCTGATTGGCTGAGAGCAGACTGACACAGTTCTCCCGTTTGGCTAAGCCGCTCCGCAGCGTACCCCTGAAGAACGAGTGAGAGCCACTTTCACTGCTTTTCATGGCCGACAGGTCGACTGGCCTCTTAAAGCTGTACACCTCATTAGGGGACTGTTAAAAAAAAAATACAATGGTTAATAAAAAACAAATCAGCACTCATCTGTTAGTTATTGACAGTATTTACTTACGTAGTTAAGTTTCTTGATTGTTTTCAGTATTTGAAATAAGACATAGCTAACTTATAAATAACTTTACAGCAAAATACAGGAGCCTGATGAAAACGTTCTAGTTCCACTTGCATATTATTTCACTTTAACATGATAAAAATGTCTTGTTTTAAGTGAAATAATCTGTCAGAGGAACTAGTACCTTTTCATCAACATTAAAGAATTATTGACTCTAAACAAGCTCATATCTTAATTAAATGTTACCTGTGAGTTAGTTTTGTCTTATTTCAAGCGTTTTAAGATATTTGCACAAGAAATTAGACTTTGGTCTATTTTCTTGTCTAGTTTCTTACTTGGCAAGATTAGTAACTTTTTATTTACTAAGTGACAAATAGTACTGTTTTAAACAAATTGAAGAATTCAACTGCTTAGGCACAGTTTCAGAAAAGGGGGACAGCATTGAGACAGTTTTAGGTAAAATAAAAAAAGAACTAAACTAATTTAAACAAAAATGTCAAAATTTGCACAGAAAAAGAAAGATGGAACTCTAAATAATCTATTTAGACAGTTTATCAGAAAAAGAACCATTGATTTGGGGGTTAGATACACTTTAATGCCTCACCATGAGGTCTGGGAAGCCCACGATGATCTGAGCAAAGCAGCTGGTGTCAGCCAGCACCCGGTTTGGGGAGACGATCTTCTGCTCCAAAGCAGCACTGAGGTTCTCATTGGGCAGCTGCTCATTCGACAGCATCTGGGGTTCTACAACCTCGGCTGGGGGGGGGGAAATGGAAAACAAACATGAAGGGAGAGTAATAATAAACATATTCTTACTTTGTGTGTCACATACCTGAAGCAGCTCCATGACCAGAGCTGACCGGGTCCTCACTGATGCTGTGAAGCTGACACACTCCAGAGTCTTCAGCTGCCATGTGCATGGGCTTGGTCAGCAGGAACTTTCTGAAGTTCATCAACATTGATGAACTTCAGAAAGTTCATCAATGAAGTTGAAAAAGCCGTTTGGAGTTTGATCCTGAGGAATGTGTGAAGAGATTTAAAATGGTTTCCCTTACTTGTTGGTGTTGCTCTCCAGCAGAAGCCACCGGTCCTCTGCGACCAGGAACACTGATTTCAAGTTGATTGGGAGCAAGATGGAATGAACCCGGCCCTCCAGCACGTCCAGCACCTCCAGCTGGTTTCTGCGTGTACGAACACCAGGGAGCCATTAAAGGGGCAGTATTATGTATTTTTTCAGGCACACTGTCCTATTTCTATCAAACGCAACTTAAAAAACTTTGCATTTTATAGCCTTGAAATTGGGCCTCTGTTTCTTTAAGAAGCTCCTGCTTTTTCTGAAACTCCATCTTCAGCAAGTCACCGTAACCACATTTCTCCATTGAGCCTTTTACAACGTTTTTAGGAGCATTTCACTGTTTGCTAATTGCTGCTAGCTAGTCTGAAGGAGCCGAGTGGAAAAGGCAGCGGTTGGTGAGAGCATCGTTTACTATGGGAGATTAAAGGATTTCTCAAATATGCACAAAAGAATCAAATAAACACTTCTGGAATGTTTTTTTATGAGGAAATAACATTATAACATAAAATATAAAGCTTAAAAAAGTGAATTTTCCATAATATAGCCCCTTTCAGATCAGGATTTTCAGCAGTGTTGTGGACAGTTTAGCTTGGATCTGAGCATCTTACCCATCCTCCTTATAAAAGAGAAGCCAGTTTTTCTTAGAAAAGTCACGACACATCTTATGGCCTCCCTGCAAACAAACAGTCATGTAGAAAGTAAAACCTCAGCGAACAGAATACCAAACTCTTTCATTGTCGTGAATGAACAGAGGAGATGCTTGGGAGCCAAACATTCACGTCTCTCTCTGCAGAATGTGAAACCTCTGACTTGTTGTTCTTTGCTGCTCCACCAGTTGGAGGCTCTGGAGGGAGTCTGGTCCCCGTCTGGAGACAGCATGAGCCTCCGCACGGCCCCAGTCACCAGGTCCAAGTGGAGCATTGTGTTACTCTGGCATGGCACAGGGAGAGACGGGTCAGACAGAGACGCATTAAAACAGCAGCGAAACGACTACACTTTGAATAAGATGTAGCATAACATGTAAGTGATAACATCTGTCAAATGAAGGTGGATCTTTTAAAGCTACAGTATGTAACTTTTAGAAAAAAACTGAATTTTTTACATATTTGTTGAAACTGTCGCTGTCTTTGCTATCTAGAAAAAAACAATCAGAGCCAGGAGGCGGGACTTAGCACTGTCAATCACCCCTTTGCTCTTTGCTACGCTGCAGCTAGCATAGCCGGTTGTTAGCATCAGGCTAGTTAGCATGACCACGTAAAGGTACATTGTTTCCCATTAGCCATTAGCACAACTAGTGGCGCGCCCATGAGATTTATTGACAGCGCTAAGACCCGCCTTGTGGCTCTGACTGATTGATTTTGACTGGAAGCGGTGCATTTCTTTCATATGGCAATAGTTGCTCAGGAGATTGATTTATTTTTCTTTATTTTTTTTTCTTTTACAGATTATCTGTCTGATAACATACTGTTATGATGACAAATATGTAAAAAAAAAAAAAAATTCAAATTTTTTTAATTAAAGTTACAAAGTGCACCTTTAACCTGATCTAGTAAAAGAAAAACCTGGGCAGATTAGCATATAATTTTGCAAACACACTTTTAACATTTTGCTCCAAGAAAGTATGAAAACAGTTATTTACCCAAAATACTGAATTCTTTGCATATATTTCAGCATTCTGTTTGATGCTTAAGAGTGCTCAGATGAGAGTGTGTTTGGTTGGTTCAGACTATTTTGGTTCAGACAATTTTTTTGCAATCATATGGACAGCATGTGATTTGGATAGAACATGCAGTGCAGCGTCCAAGTTCTGCACCCACATATCTGCATAGAACTGGCATGGCTCAGGAGGCGGGCCACGCCGCGCCGCGTTGCGCCGCACCGCGTTGCGCCGCACCGCGCACAACTGGGACTCCAGTGGGAGGAACGCTTTGGTTTGTCAGACCAGGATTTTTATTTTTATCTGTGACAAATCGGCAGCTTTTATCTGCAAATGATTAAGGATGCACGAAAGGAATGCTGTGTTTTTGCATTTTAGGCAGGAAAATTGTTTTCTTGTTTAAAAAAATTATCTGAATTGTTTGTTTAGGCATTTCAAATATTTCGAATATTGTATAAAAAAGAATTAAGTTGTAAATAAAAAATCTGCAGTCTGTGCCATTTTCCTTGTCCAGTTAATCGTCCAAATAACTGACAGAATAATCAATTACTAAAATAATAATTAGCTGCAGTCCATGTGCAAATTGATGACGGCGTATTAGGCCCATTTTAGATAGAAAAGAAAGGAGTACATTTCAGCCAAAGAATTCAGAAATTGAGATTAATCTCAGAAACTCTGTAGAAAAAAAAACTAGGACAAAACTGAAATTTTTAGATTAATCTAAGAAATTTCTCAGGAATTTCTGAATTTGAAAAATCAAAAAATTGCTAAAAACATTCTGAAATTTTCTAGAAAAAAAATGGACAATTTCTGAAACTTAGAAATTTCCAAGTTATTTGGGTGAAATGTACTCCTTTTTATATCTACATTAGCCCACATCAGGGGTGCTGCATAGGGGGGAAAAGTTATGACAATTCTAAGGGCCCCTGACTGACAGGGGGCCCTCCACAATTTATTTATTAATTTTTTGTTCATAGAAATTAAAAAAAAAATGGTGCCCTGTCAATTACAAGAGTAATTATATTGTGTTTTCTAAGATTGTTTTTAGCAGTAAAAATGAACTGTTACCCCTCCCAGACCAAAAACCTCACATTTGCCCTGAACCTCCCTGATCTGGATGAAATGTTTTGTTCCTGCTTGGAGCTTGATGGTGACGGTGTTCAGCAGCAGACAGTGGAAAACAAGAACGACTGTTGCTAAGAAAAATAATAAAGTAGGTTTTCAAAAAATAGAAAGACAGAGAGAGAAAAAAGTAAAAGTGTCAATTTATAATCAGTTTTTCTCCGAGAGGTGGGTAGACTGTGTGAAATTATCAACCATTTAGCATAGTTAGCTTAGCTACAGACTGTTTGCTTCCATTTCACTAACATTTAATGAATTAAGGAAAGAAATGACCAAGATATTCATGTACTGAACTTGTCCCTGTACCTTTTACCACTTAACAGCAGATGAGTCAGTCAGCAGCAGCTCTAACCCACATCTCTCCTGACCCGTCCTCTCCTGAGTGAAATTAAAGCTGCAGAATGTAACGTTTATAAAAGTTTTTTTTACATATTTATTAAAACTGACATTATGTTGACAGTATAGCATGAAAGGTAATCTCCGAAAAATATATTTCCTCTGCTTTCTCCCAGTGCTATCTAGAAACAACCAGTCAGTGGCAGGAGAGTTTTAGTGCTGTCAATCACAATCTCATGTGGTGCTGCTCATCCTTCCTCCCCATTGCTCTGTGCTATGCTGTATCTAGCCAGTAATAGTAGTTCAGGACGGAGGTGGAGCAGATTGATCTTTTCACAGATTATCTGTCTCATAACAATCTGGTACAACATGGTGACAGCTTTAATAAATATGGAGAAAACATATTTTTATTAAAGTTATATACTGTAGCTTGAATAAAATGCAATTATATAGCATTTCTTGAAAAGTCTGGATTGCCTTATGTGTATTTTGCACGTTGCCTATGATTGTTGCTTATGGGGAGAGACATTTGCGTAATCTAAAACTAAAAGAAAAAAATTTAAGCAACCTACTTGCATACTGTATGCAGACTGTTGGATGTAAAATTCATGAGCAGTAAAGATTGTGCTAGTTATCAGTATTGAACCATATAAAGGCAGTTGCAAGCCTTTAAAATTGTGACGCTTTTGATGGGTCAGATAGACTCAAAAAATTGTAACAGCAGCTGCGTGCAGGGGCCCAATTTAATTTTTTGTCAGGGGGTCCAAGATTCCTGGCAGCACCCCTGGCCCAAATACTCCAGCATAGCACTACAAGCTAATCCCTCCATTTAAAATATTTATCCAGCAGCCAGCAGAGGGCAGTCTTCTTCAGGGAGACAGAGCCGGCTCCTGCACAGGCATGGGGCCTGCATGGGGTCCGTGCTTGTGTGTGAGACATTTCCGTTTCAGTGTGTGTGTCTCAGATGAACCGCGCTGAAGGCTTTGTGACGCAAAAGGATTCCTCTTTAATTGAGCTTTATGAGTCGGAGCCACGGGGGAGCTGTCCCTGGCCCCTGATACCCGGCTTCACACTAATGGTTTCCTTATGGCCTCCCATTCCTCAAACACACGCACACACACCCCCATTCACATACATACACACAATCAAAGCTGCATTAGGATTGGTAAACCCCATTTCCTGATTCTAAACATATACTGCCATTAGAGGAACCCTCTTCATGTCAGATGAACTCCCGGCAGGTCAACGTGTTCCGACTCAGATCCAGTCCGGACAAATGATGTCAGTGAACGTTTACTCTGAATGAAACCTTTAAAGGTTCATTTCACACCCACATTCATGCGTGAAACCGCTTCTATCCACGCTTGTGAGGACAACGACCTGTGAATGAACCTCCTCTCGTCTGGGCCTCCTCATTTTTAGACAGACGAAACTCGATCCGTCACAACTGTATTTTTAGAAGCTCTCCTCTTGCCTAATGTGCAGCAGCTGTGCAAAGCGGTTCTGGTTGCCGGACAAACCTAACAAGCATTGTTCTCGTCTTGGACGGCGTCCTCGTAGGCCGGGTCCCGCGGGGCGAAAAGACGTCCATCAACAAACAACCGTCAACCGCTGGCCATTTTAAGAAACAGACTTGTGCGCATCTATTTTTAAACTCTGAGGTATCCAAGGTTGTCTTGCTAAAGATGAAAAAAAAAAAAAGAAAGTCAAAGTACAACAGATGAACTTAATCCTGAAGAGACTGTGGTTGTAATTGTACAAATATGTCATGAGGAACAGCAGAGAAATGACTTACGAACACATCTTCACAATTCTGATGTAACGCGCCTCTATAGTTTGGTGTGTCAAGGTAAGCATGACCTGCCAGAATTTAAGATTTTATATGGAAATCACGAACAAAACATTTCACTGACTTATGCTTTTCCAACCCTACATTTCAAGAAGGCTCATGGGTTTTAGGTCAATTTGTGAAATATGAATCCAAATGTTTTCCAAAGCACAACATATGAAGATGTCACACCAACGTCCCTCAAACACATTGTCTACTGAAAGCATCAGGTGAAAAAATTATATTTTTAATTAAGATTTCAAAGGTTTACAATGTTTATTTTCATAGAGTCACGATTCGGAAGCATGCTGGTATAAATCCTAGCAATAAACTACAAGAGTGGAATTTTTTATGATGTTGCTTTGAAAGTTGACACCAGAAGTTTACATATGAATTAAAAAGCCACAAACACCTTTTCTGACTGTCTGAAGTTAAATCAGACTAAACCTCTTTTGTTTCAGGTCAGTTAGAATCACAAAGAAGATTTCTATTTGCTAAACACCATAATAACGAGAAAAAAATATCTCAGAAATGTATTTCTGAATGTCTTCAAATTTAGAAGTGTACATGCTACATCTACTCAGTATTTGGTAGCATTGCCTTTAAACTGGATGACTATTGAGTTTCCTTCCACAAGTTTGCTGGCGTTCTGCTCCGTATCCTCCAGATACTTTTAAAGCTCTGTCCCTCTTCAGTGTTCACCATTTTATTAAAAGCTGTTCTATTTAGGCCATTTGTTAATTTAGAAATATAAATAAATAAGACATACTATCTTTTTGTTTTCACTGCCATTCACCCAGAATGGATTCATGACGCTCTGTGGTTAAAACATCAGCGATCATTCTCCCTTTGGGAATTCCAGCGGTCCTGTTTGATTCATTACTTGTTGGTTGATGACAAGCACTTGGAATTACTCTGACCGTAGCGGGGAAAAAACCTAACAACGCCACACTGCTGACTGCGCGAGGTCAAGCTCCGATCTCCAGTGTTAACAAGCCAAGTGGGGGAGCTGCTGAGAAATCCCAGCATGGCTCCATCTTCTCTTTAAATGGACATAGACAAACTAAAGAGTGTGGTCATAAATACACTTAAAAAAAACCCAACTCCTCAGAATGGAATATTTACTGTGACGGAATGTGTTTCCAGATCAAACACCATCTTGTCTCCTCTGTGATTGTTGAATCATACCAGTGTGTATAACTTTGTGTTAGGAACGCAAACAATTAAACTTATGATTAATTGTTGATTAATGATTTATTAAATTAAAATTCAGATCTGGGCTACACAATTGGTAGAACTGTTGCCTTGCAGAAGGAAGGTCCTGGGTTCGATTCCTGGCCCAGGTTCATTCTGCATTTAGTTTGTATGTTCTCCCTGAGAATGTGTGGGTTCTCTCAGGATACTACGGCTAATTGGTTAATTGATTTCTCTAAATTCTCCTTAGGTGTGTGAGTGCATGGTTGTCTGTCTCTGTGTTGCCCTGCGATGGACTGGCGACCTGTTCAGGGCGACCCCGCCTGTCGCCCACTGGAGAAAGACCAGCACCCCTCCTGACCCCACTGGGATAAAGGTGTAAGAAAATAAAGGGAGGGATGGATGGATGGATGGATGGATGGATGGATGGATGGATGGATGGATGGATGGATGGATGGATGGATGGATGGATG
>CAEFZY010004588.1:0-10296 GCA_903066815.1 Brachyrhaphis roseni | reverse complement strand
TCAAAAAAAGTCTGAATTGTATATTACTACCCCATATGATCATTTTCTCCAAATATCAGATTTTTCCTGCAACTACAACTTAATTTGAGCCTGAGAGGGTTAATGAGACAAAATAACCAAAGCAGTTGAAAAATTGAAGGCCTTTAGGAATTACTTCTGTTTAAACCTGAAGACTTATTTAAAATATTTTGCAATTCAAGTTTATTTGAATCTCAAAGAAATATGAAGTGGGTAGAACTTGTCTGTATGGCGCTGCAGTTGTTTGCTCTGCTACCTGCAGCAGGACGAGTCTGAATGCTGCTGCTCTTCCTGCGTGGGGTGTGCCTGTTCTCCCTGTGCATGCTCGGCTTATCTCCAGGTATTCCAGCTTCCTCCCACAACACAGATCCACATTAAGGTAGGTTAATTGGTTACTCTGAATTGCCATTAGTTCTGTATGAGTATGTGCATGGTTGTGTGTCCCTGTGTCGTCCTGTCATGGACCAGCAGCCTGTCCAGGGTGAACCGCCTCTCACCCGGTGACTGATGGAGTCGCACCTCCACAGAAGCTGGTGGCGTGTTTCTCTGTGTAACGCAGATTTGTGGCGTCTCCACGCTGGGACTGGAACTAACACTGAGAGCCAACACCTCGGACATATGCAGCACTTTTGTAACAACTGTAGGTAACATGGTTACTTGATTGTGCTATAAAATGTGACTATATGGCTGGAAATCACAAAACACCGGCCCTTTAAACAGGATCTGCCAACATGCTAAGTATCAAAGCCTTGCTTATTTTTTAATACACATGTCAAAGTAAAGGCCCGGGGGCCAAATCTGGCCCGCAATTGCTTTTTTGTGTGGCCCTCAAGACTCCAGGTGCCGAATTATATCGATCAGTCCTCCCAGTTTCCTGTGATCATGGAAATTCACGTAAAATCAACAGATTCCCCCTTTTTTCCTCATTAATGCAAAACTGCAAATTTTCAGCAAACATGGTCAGAAACATTGGATTTAACTGAGCACTAACTCCCTCCTGTAGGTGGAAGTACTTTGTACTTTTTCAACACCGCTGCTTCAGCCTTATTTGATGTCAAGTGATCAGTCCGTGATCAATGCGACGATTAAAGTCACATTTAACGTCATATGTAAACGCAAATATTTCAAAATTCCTTGAAAATATTTCTAAATTAGCTCCACAAAATTTGTGATTTTATTGCAAAAAAAAAAAAATCACAAAATTAATTGCAAAATCCTAGACGGACTGAACAATGTATAAATATGTTTAATTTTAAGAACTACTTCTAAAATGCAAAGACAGTTATTTATTAATATTTTAACACTTTGTTAGTGGGTTATATCTATACATTCTGGCTCTACCTGCCCTTTAAGAACATCCACAATCTTGATTTGGCCCAAAACTACAATGAGCTTGACTCCCCTGTTTTAACATGTCAGCACCTTTTGCTGCTCTAGGTGTGTTTTCATACCATCATCTGCTAACTGCATGCGCTTCAGCTGATGACATAAGCAAGCCGACATGTTCAGCAACACATTGCTGCATGTAAACATTGTACGCAGTAGCAATTACCCCCAGCCCTTATCTTCACCATCACCTCCCCATCGCTCTCTGTCTCTACTTGCCTCTATCTGTTTATCCGTCTCACTTCTTCAGGCCCTCAAACCCGTTTTATTCCCCCTTTCTGCCCTTTTGCTATTATAATCTTTCTCCCTTTGTCTTTAAACACCTCTCTCGGCGTTATTTATTTCTTCCTGCAGCCCCATCTGTCTGATGATCTGCCTCGCCCGTGAAGCCATTCATCCGCCGTCACTCTGCCGGGTGATGTGGTGTGATGGAGGAAGTAAATAAACAGAGCCAAAGCCAGGAATCCTAAAAGATCTGGTCTTTGCATGAATGAAGGTGATTCATCACCAACTCCGTCTCTACCTCCCCGGTTTCTTCTACAGGAGGAGATTTATCTGGAATAGTAATAGTGAGTCAGGTGATGGAGGAGGGCGTAGGGGGCTGGGGGCGGAGGTTAGCTGGAGAGAGGACATTATTAAATGTCACCGACGGGTTTGATGCCACCTGGGGCCAAGATGCTATCTTTGTTTTGGGCTTGGACTGCTTGCTGCTGGTCAGATGGATGCATTAGCTTTATTGGCAGGTGTTTTCATCTCCAGTTCACCCCCCGTGGCATCCGTACCAGAAGAGACCGGAAGAGGAATTAGCTCTAGCTAGCATAGCGAGCTCCAGAAACTTGCTCCTGGTTTTTTCCTTGTTGTTGTTTTTTTTGGGGGGGATAGAAAGTAAGAGTGAGAGAGATAAATGTGGTGAATAATTGCAAACAATGGGAGGTGAAAAATAGAAGAATTACTCGGCACCCCAACACCAAACCCAGGCTTCCTTCAGCCTCCCCCACCCCCACATAACCAATTAGCTCCGAGGCCATAATGGATGTTGTTTGCCGTGTTTCCCTGTCAGCGGATTGAATTAGCGCCTCTGTGTGTGCAAACGCATGTGTGTGTGTGTGTGAGTGATCATCTTATCGCCTCTTAGTACAGTAATGAAACACAGTTATAAATGGCTGCAATCCTGTTAACAAAACAGCACCTGAGTGCAGGCTGGCGAGATAAATCAGAACCGGGCCGCCGCCACGCCGACCCGCCGGCTGTTGCTAAGGCGCGGAATCACCGGGGCACAATTGAATCATTTTTGCTCGGCCTCTGATAAAGCGGCTGTCTTTAACGAGCGGATTGCTGCCATGAAAAAAGAAGAAGAAGAAGAGCATTTGTTATCGCCGTGCTTTTCTTGTCGTGGTCCGGTTGAATTTCTGCGTTTGTAATCAAGCCGATATGACGAGGAGCATTTGATGCGTCTGAGTCGGTTCTGGGCTTTTCTTCATCTTGTCATGGAGATACGGGCTGTCATGCATGCGTTCTCTCTCTCTCTCTCTCTCTCTCTCTCTCTCTCTCTCTCTCTCTCTCTCTCATACACACACTCACACACTCCTCTATCTGGGTGCTGGGGGCTATTAAGACAGTGTCTAATGTCGCACCATACCCCACTGCTCACACACTTAATTGTGTTAATGTTTGAGTTCACATAATCTTTCAGGACTGTCATTCTCTCAGATCATTCAGCCCTGTTTTCAATTACTGAGCGCCTCTGCACTGCAGGCCCACAATGCGTGCTACCAAATCCATCGCTGAAATATTCATAACCGTCGCATTTATTCACGTTTTGTCAAATTGCAACAACAAACTTCAACGTATTTATTGCGATTTAATGTTATAGACCAACACAGAGGAATGCGTTTCTTCCTGCAGCTCCAACAGAAGGATATGGATAAGCCACCCATCCAGTACCTGCACACACACTTACCCGTACAGCCTCACAGGGGGCGCTGCCTTCTGCCTCCATCGATCATTTGGCGAGACTCTGGACAGGCTGCCAGTCCAGGGCTACACAACATACTCCTAAGGGCAATTTATGTGCACCTGTTGCTGTAAAACAACAATGCTAACAACTGTTTCCCTATGTTAGCATGACTCTTGGTTTATTTAAACCTTATACAGTCTGTTTTTATCCCTCTTTACTCAGTAAATACTCATACCGAGTATGCATGTAGCGACAGTGGAAAGTAAAATCTCCCCTTTAACAGGAAGAAACCTCCAGTAGAACCAGAACCAGAACCTGGCTCAGTATCCGCAACCATTCTGTTACTTCACAATGTAGCATTACTTCCTGTCAGTCGATCCACCATGAATCCACTGAAGTGTGTGGAAGTGACATTGACAAAATGAAAAGTTTTGCCAATGGAAAGGCATGATCTTTATAAAGATCAACTTTTCAACTTTTACGTGTAAATGTGAGCAGAACAGATAAAATTACTTTTCTCTGCTCAACCATGATTGAACATTAAGTAGCATGAGTTAGCTTCTCGCTGCCTTTTTATCACTCGTTTCCTCAAGGCTTGTGTGTGTATGAGTGTGTGCATGCGTGGGGGTGCGTGCGTGTGTGTGTGAGCCTGCATGTACAATATATATGTGTGTGTTTGGACGCGGTCGCCTGTTTACTTAAGCAGCTGAAGCTTTCAACGACCAGTCAGTTGAAAAATTGAACAGCTCCTCCTCAAACTCATTTTGAAACATGCCTGCAATAGTTTTGGCTACAGTCACTGATCGCCCCACATCATCAGTTATTGTGCATATGAGAGGAGAGAACTCTGTTAGCGTGTACACACACACACACACAGTGCACACAGAGGCAGTGGAGCGTGAGTCAACTGTAAGGGAGTAAGAAAAATAAAAAGCGTGTTGCGCAGTCATTACTTGCAGAACAGACCCCACTGAACCAGATCAGAGTGTGTGTGCGTGGGGGTGTGTTTGTGTGTGCGATAAACGGAAAATGTGAACGCGCCTTTGGTTTTGTGTGCTCTTCAGTCAATCATCTTTCACTCTCTTGTTGCGGTGGTTCATTGCAAAAATGTCCTCCAGCGTGGTTTACTGGCAGTCACACACAGCTGCATGTGTGACTGTTTGCAGGGAGGATTATAGGTGGATATCACCGCTTTATTATCTTGTCCCGTCAAACTGCAGCGCATGAAAACTCCTATACGGCCCTGTGGAGCCTTTCTGTGCCTTGGAACAAGCCGGCATTGTAAGCATAGTGCTGCGTTCTGCAGTTGCTTATCGATGTGATAAAAAGGTGCGATTAGCAAACCAAACAAAGCAAACCAGTGATGAATTGGGCAGGTTTTACTTATAACAGCTGCTGTCACTGTGTGCACATGGTGCTGCCATAACGGGTCAATGAGTGATACATGACAGGGCTAATAAGACTTATGCGGGTTGATCATCATTTGCTTTATCGTAGCGTCAATTTTAAAAAAGTGAAACGCCCTTGGGACTCCCGGCAAGAAATCTGACTTGAATTCCAATTAAAAAAATAAGAACAAATAATAAAAAAAAAAAAGACTTTCTACCAGTAAAGTATGTTTTATTTGCAAAGCTTTGGGGGGGGGGAACAGAAAACAGAATGGATCATCAACTTTAAAAAATGTAGTTAATCTGTTACATGTAATTGAATTTATTTCCATTTGTTTAACACAACGACTTAATAAGCTCAATAGATCTCATGTTAATAGACTTATTTTGATTATGTGCAGCATATTAACTTCAGTTTTTTAAAAGTTGGATCACCTGTTTTCTGTTTTACAGTGTGTTGAAAATTGGTTGTATTAATAGGCTTATGTGGGCTTTATCGCACCAAAGAGAGAAAGTGATTTATGGCATATATGTCATCTAGAAAACTTTTATATCCCTGCAATTCCTCACTTGGCATCTGTGTAACTACAACAACATGGTGTACTCTGTCACTCTCGTTTTTTTCTTCTTTTTTGGGGGGGGGTTCTGCTTCATTCATCTTATGAACAAAGCAACCTGCTGGATAGTTTGCGCGATCTGGTCATAGTCGGCAGGTTTTTTGAGAGCAGGCCAAACCAGCTGCTGCTGTTACTGTGTAACTCTGTCCTGGAGGTTCAGTCTGCATTTAAAGGTGAGGCCTGACTTTAAACCAAACCAAGTCGAGGTGGGAAATTTATTGGTGTTCCCCGTCTAAAATACATCCAGGACAGGATGCACACATTAAAAACACTCCACACCAAAGCAATACAAGACTGTCTAGTAACATACTTGGAGCTCGAGGACATATTTACTGTTTGTGTGTGTAAAGGAAAAAAGTGTGTATTGTTCTCTAAATTAGTTTTCACGCCTCACAGATTTTTTCTGCATAGCATATCTCCAAATTATTCAGCATTTTCTGACTTTTTCATGAATCATGCCGAAAATATTCAAAAGAAAATTCAGTTTGATGGTTCTGTCTATTTTTTTTCCTCCGAAGAGTTTTTAGCGGCACTAGTGGCTTGCATTTTTTGACAGTAGACTGACAGGAAGGAGGGCGAGAAGACATGCGGCAAAGGTCGCCGGGGCCAGGAGTCGAACCCGCGACGTCCACGTCGAGGACTAAGGCCTCCAAACGTGGGGCGTGCTAAACCACTGCGCCACCACAGCACACCCCTGGTTCTGTCTTTTTAAAGTTTTTTTTTAAAACAATCCAAAACACCATCAACACATGGAAAGATCAAACTTTAGTAACAGTCTGCAGACTTAAAACCTGCAGAAAGCGTTCGGGGTAAGGTGAAGAAAAGGATCTGTGAAAGAAGGCCGGACTAGAGAGATTGTGCAAAGAAAAAAGGTCAAAGGTCGCTCTCTCCGCTGCTCCTGTTGGTGGTAAAACTAAGTGGCACCAGTGATTTAGTTTCAAGAAATAAAAAAGGAGAGGTTAGAATATGAATATTTTTCCACTGATTAAATGCAAATAAATTAGTTGTTGAGTTCTCCTAAAATTTATAATGTGAGATTATGAATTATGACTATATTGGATTAATTTTAAAGCTTTCCAGAGAGTCTGCTGTGTAATCTTTATTTATGTCAGGGGCCTAGAGTTGATAAGATGTACCTTAAATCACACAATGACCTCTTGATGCTCAACATTATATCATCAGTAAAACATATCAGTGAGTCAATAAGCTGATTTATTGTTTTCATTTGCGGTCTGCGTAGAAAAGCTTCTTTTAGCCTTTAATCCACATCCGACCGACACCAAAACAACAGAAAAATCCAGTTTTGACTCTTTCGAAGAATAAATGACAGTTTTCACCCATTGTAGGTTTTTGTACAATAGTTCAGAACATGACAAAAATAAACACAAACATAGGCGTTTTTTGACAAATTGTCACATTTACAGTCAGAAAGCTGAGTGTACTTTTTGGGGATTTTGTGTGATAATCTAGGCTGGTAAAAACTCGCCGCTTGTTCTACACTTCGCTTCGTACAGAGAGTCTGGAACCTTCACTGCACAGAAATAAATGCTTACTGGAGGCTTGGACTCTGTTGAAGTTTAAATGATTGGATCTGAATGTTCTGCAATTTGTAGGAGTAAAATATATATTTTTATTTGTTTCCTGGGATATGGCCCCAAAACTGTCTCCAGGGGCCCTTAATCTTATAAATTCAATATTTGAATCGAATACATTAAATTCCTTCTCTTCATTCATGTTACACCAGTTCACAATGAATATTGTCTCAAGGCGTTTTACAAAGTAAAATAAAACAAATACATATCCTGGCCACACATTATAGATGATTATTTTAAAAAAACTACATTTTGACAATAAAATTATGCACTAGCTTGTGTTGTCATATAAAAACTTGTGGTTGTAACATAACACCATTCAAAAAGTTCATCTTCTGTGAAGAAAATGTTTATTTTGCATTAGAAATATAATAAAAAAGCAAAGATTATTCATTCTGCAACCATAAGAAAAGGAAACAAAAAAAAAAAACAACTGTCGGTTGAAAATTGAGTTTATGAAGCATTGTGTCAAAGTATTAAATCTATTTATTTCTCTTATTTTTTTCCCCTGTATGCCAATGAGGTTTCATGGCTGCCCGGGAATCCAATTTTTCACAGAAGGGTTTTTGGAAGAGTAAACCTCACCGCCTTTTGCGTTTTTCTTTCTTTCTGTCCCTTTTGAAAAGCGGGGCTAAATGGATGTCGGGTCCAACCCTTTGTAAACAGGCTGTGGGTCCGGTCAAGGCTGCAGGAGCCTGTTAGAAGAAGGACACACAGGGGAGACAACTGAGGTTGTTTGCCATCAGGTGTGTGTGAAGATATCTCTAAACATTTGGACCCTGGAGATAACAACATGCCAGAGAGGGGGGGGACAGAGGGGGGCACAAAGGCAGAGAGACAGACAGAGATGAGTGTATTTCCCGGGACCACCTAAGCCGCCTAATCAAGATACGACTTCAGTGTGTGTGTGTCAGGAAGGGGAGAGAAGCAGACACAGAAAGCAAGTGTGTGTGCTTCTTTGCCCAAGATAAAACACGGTAAATCAGAGGGATCCCCCATCCTGATCCCTCATAGCAGGTTAGGTGTGTGTGTGGGGGTGTGTGTCTGTGTGTGTGTGTGTGCATTAGACAACAGCCCCCATCCCATCACTTAGACCATGGAGATGGGATGGGGACTGGCACTGCGGTAATGAGCAGTGCGCTGTTTTGTCTATTCTACTCAGAATGATTGTGTGTGTGTGGGGGTGGGGGTGTGGGTGGGGGTGTGGGGGTATATGTGTGTGTGTGTTTGTGTTTCCATGAGAGCAAGTGATAACAGTGGCACTGTGATGTAGCATTAATTGTGTGCAGAATCTTTGGTTCGGTCGCATGGCATTAATGAAGACGCTCCGTGCCGCTCGTCCCTCTCCGGCGTTCCGCTTTGAGAGCCACGGTGGCCTCCGCCGCGTTTAAGCACCGTCATTTGGCTTTTAACTGAAATAAATGAGTTATCAGGGAGATCCTCAGGAATATGATGATTATTATGTTTCCCTTGGTGGCAAAATGCCACGCTGTGATTGGATAATGGCCCTCCGCTGAGCGGCGGCCGCCCTGCAGGGTCGTCCGGAGCGAGGAAAAAGGCAGGGAGTTGAAGGTGCCAATCTGGATGAATACCGAGGAACAGTCATATCACAAACTGTCTGTGACCTTTCTAGGACCTTGAGCTTTGGTCAGATTGGACACAGGAGGACACGATGGAGGGCCGCATTGTGAGGAACCTTTGAATTTGAAAAGCCTTCATTCCATCGCTGTGATGTAATCAGTCTTCAAATGCAGCCTTCGAAGGACACAGACCCTCAACTCAGCAAAACATGCTGAATATCATAAATAGAATCCTACATTTGCCTACATGTTTGACAGAATGAAAGTGGAATAAAAGCTGCTTTGAGATTCTGAAAGAGGAAAAACCTTTAGACACTCATGAATGTGTTACAGGAGGAGAAACTATAGAGCCCTCTTCTGTAGCTGAGGATGAATCCGCCAAGGTCCTCGCCTTCAGCCACCACCCAACCCACTTTGCACCTGACCCCTTTGGCCCTCCCCACAGGTGGTGATGAGAAGGGGACGGGTGACCGACGTCTCCTTTCTGGGCTGTGTTCTAGTGACCACCAGCTGCTTGTCAACATAACTCACCTCTAGGCCTGGCTCCAGAGTGAAACCCAACGGCCCAAAGGTGAAGCTCCCCATTATACAAGTCAATCTACCTTGCTAACCTCATCTGTGCTCATGAGTTTTGAGTTGTGTCTGAAAGAACAAGATCACAGATACAAGAGGGTGAAATCAGTTCAACAGGGTGTCTGAGCTGCTGCTTCTCCATGTTGAGAGAAGCCAGTTGAGGTGCCTCTTCTCAGGGTTTACAGATTTGGATGAGTACAACTACTTCACTGGACTGGTGACCAGTTCAGGGTACAGTACACCTGGTGCCCAGACACCAAGCAGATTTTTCTAGTGTTGCTCTAGTAAAGCCACTAAAAAGCCCTTGACATTAGAGCTACATTCAATCAACCGCACTCACAAACATGCACACATTCGTTCGCCGATTGGGTTTAGTTTTAGTTTGAAGTGTGTATTAATGCATCCACTCATCTGTTCATTGTCTTCAGCTTAAGGTTGACTTGTGGGGGACGCACTTAAAGTAAGGAGACCCAAGTTGCCCACATTGCTAAAGCTGTTTGATATCCAATGTACTTTCAATTTGATTCTACCAATGTGACACACTGAAGCCACTCAGAAAAGACGTCAAATGACCTTTGCCTCTCACATATTAACCTGCAGTTCAATTCACTCCGGCTACAATTCAATCAGAGACAGTCAGAATGGGCTTTAAAACCAACTACACACATCAATTTTATTTTAAATCAATGCGTTTCAATTTAACATACATATTGTCACCAGAATATATCTCGATAAAATGTAACAGTTCCTCAGTCTGTAGTTAGAGACAATGGGATCATCAGTTCCCCTTAGTGCAGCATCACTGTTATGTAATAGAAGCTTCAAACTACCGTAATTTCTGGACTATAGAGCGCACCTGATTATAAGCAGCACCCCACACATTTTTTTTTAAAAAAAAAAACAAAACATTTTTGTACGTACATAAGCCACACCTGTGTATAAGCCGCATGTGCCTACATACAGATGGTACACAGAAAGAGTTTTCAAAGTTTTAATAATATACCTTAGCTTTTCTTTCCAAACAGTGCCTGTGACGCAGCAGTAACACAGCAGCAATGGGCTCTTTGCACATAAAGCTCTGACAACAACCGCACACTTTCAGTTACCATGACGGCTAGAAAAGACAAAGTCGTATTTCAGACGCAAATAAAACAATACTATGCACTTTGTTGTCTTCCTAATATA
>CAEFZY010004586.1:0-39341 GCA_903066815.1 Brachyrhaphis roseni | reverse complement strand
ATGTATCTATGGATCTTGGATGTTTCGTCTTGGACAGTGGTTCTCACACTCACTAGTCCTCTGCCTCCTTCTTTGCGGCTTTTGTACAGTCTCAGGGTGCTGGATTTGGGGTGGAACCCTCCATGCATTGTATATATTTTCTCCATGCATTATATATATATATATATATATATATATATATATATATATATGTGTCTACACAGGAAAGAAAAAAGCAATCATGCTGTGGGAATGCTTCTCTTCAGCACAGAGAAGTTGTTCAGAGTGGATGGGAAGAGAATGAATGGAGGGTTAGAGTTAAGAGTTTTTAAGAGACTAAAAAATACCTACGGTAAAAGTGTTTAGTTTAAAGCATATCACTGACAAAATACAGACCTACAGTATATACAGAGAGAAAAAAAAAATCTTGTGGCAAGATTATCTCGCACCAACATAACTTAACCTTTGGGCCTTTGGAAAGAGGAATGGATAAAAATCCAGACTTCTGCAGAGCTGCTGGAGATAAAACTTGCAGCTGAAACAGCAGGAAAAAGTCGTTCAATATAATGTGAACACTTTTTACCATTAAGAAAACATTTTGAAATCCATGCACCATCTTTAGACTTTGCACTAGTTTGTCCCACTGTGTTACATAAGTAAATTGTTTTCAGCTGTAATGTGGGAAAAAAAAAAAAATCAAGAGGCTTTTCGCTAGCAGTTTTGCAAAGCACAGAATCTTCTTGAAGTGCAAGTCCAACCTGAGCGTGGAATATATGTTGACAATGAAGATCAGGCATCGTTACACCAATAGAAGCAACTACCTTGTGCTTTTATCAGATCACAACTAAAAACTAAGAGGGTGTCTTGTGGTGTCTGACACGGCTTTGGATCTGTTGGGTGTAAAGACACCCCTTTCTTTTTTTACTCATTTGTAAACCTTTGAGTCTCCCCGCTTTAGTCAATCTTCAATGATTAATACAAGCATAGGCATGACTTTAGGTTTTTATTTTTGATTGTTTCATGTACAAGAAATCATGATGCATTAAGTAAAAAAGAAAACAAACAAAAAACAGTAAAAATGACAAGAGTTTGTGTCAAAGGTTTTCATCAGAAGAAGCTTCATTAGGCTTCCTTTACAACTTTTCTTATGATTTATGCACAAATACCTCTGAGTTCAATACTGCTGGCAGGTAATACTTGATGTAGACAAAGCAAAGTCAGATAAAGCTCAGAAGAAACAAATACAAGTACACAGGCAGGCTGGATGGATGGATAAATCATACTTTTTCTCTTTTTTTTCCCTACTCTGTCCAGATGAGCTTTACAGATTATTTTTTTAGTTTAAACAAAGACAATGACGTAAAACAGGAAAGAGAACGAAGCAAGTGAAGCAGAATGGCACTAAGCTTTACACATTCGGTCACAGAAACGCAACCTCATTTTTCACTCCACCTCTTTGATCGCAAAGCGGAGGTACCATTAGCCTTTTGGCAACATTACGAGACGAAAAGAAGAGACACAAAATACAACTATATACAGTGGTAGTAGTGCTTAAAGGAAGGAAAATGGGTTTAAGTTCCACTAAAAACATCAACAGGTAATTTAACACAAAGGTTCCTAAATTGATGTCGACATTATGACACTGTTTGTTGCCCAAATAAGATCCTAACTCAATTTCTCTACGAGCATGAAATTCAAGTTCAGAGGGTTATTCTTCCACACGCTCACTGACCCGCTTCAGTGCTCCTGGTGGCGAAAGCAGCACAGAGTAAGGCTTCGCTGCGCTGATAGGTCAAGACCTCCTTCCTCCCTCCCACCAGCGGCGTCCCGTCCCGGAAAGGCACTCGACTGAGCTTTGCGCTTCACAGTTAGTTTCTCCTTCCCCCCCCCCCGCTTGTTTCTCATTAGCAGCACTTCGCATTGATCTCCGCTCCAGAGAAAAATGACGCTTTGCGAAAACGCCGTGTTGAATCGCGCGTGAACACGGCCGATCCTTTCGTACAGAGAGCGTCGGTAGGTGTGTGTTAGCGTTTAGACTGTGTGTGGTAGAATGGAAAGAGATGCAAGATGGAGGAAAGACACAGCGGAGATGAATACAGGGAAGGGGACGGGGGGGGTGTTAAAGTGTTGTTCTTGCCTCCTCTAGGCGTGCTTGATGGTGTATTTGCCTTTCTGCAGCTGGGAGATGTACAGCTTGGACTTGGTGCCGTCCAGTCGCTTGAACCACACCTCATCGTTGTTGATGGTGGTGATGATGGCGCTGCAGGGCGAGAACAAACACACAGCCACACACACACACACACACACACACACACACACACACACACACACAAGGACATGCCGAAGCATTAGCATGTGATACCACAGACAGTCACTTTCCCATTAAGAGCTCAGCCTCCATTGTTGGATATTTGCATGGGAAACAACCACCGGAAACTTTGCCACGGTTACGGGAGAAGAAAAAATAAATAAATAAAGTTGGATCTGGACCAACATTTTTTGGTGTTTGGGAATTTGACTGGTTTTCAAAGCTGCAAAAAGCATCTGGAATATTTGCTACTCAAGATAATAAACAAAAATGTTTTTCTATGTATTTGCAGGTCTTATGATTGTGGCTTGAAAATGTATCCCTGAAACTTCCTCAAATTTTGTAACATCACCATGTGTTCAACTAAGTTGAACGTAAATTATTCAAGGTTTTCAAAGTGTCTGACAAATGAGAATCTTAAAAAAAAAGAAAATAAAATAAAAAAGGGCTGCAACTAAATTATTTTAGCAACTTATTAATCAAGTATTCTGACAGTCGGATAACGATTCTACAGATTTTTAATGTAAGCATTTTTTTAACTATTAGAAATACATTTAAAAACACAACTATTACACAATAGGAAAATAAACATATTATTGCTTAAAATGTGACAAAATTTGCATTTCTTTAGTAAATCTGAACTGAGTGAATTTTCCACTTGAACTGTTTGGGCTAAAACATTTTTACAAAGATGAATTTATCTTAAATGCAAAATGTATAAACTTTTTGTACAGTTTTGGCTTAATTACTATTATGAATATGTTTGGTTTTTTTTTCAGCAGATGACCATTTGTTTAAGCTTGTATTCTCCAGTTAACAATTAATCAATGACTAAATTAGTTCACAATTATTTCAACAATTGATTAATCATTTTAGTCACTACAGGCTTAAGCCTGTTGTAATAAATCAAAAGTTTTAAAATATGAACAACATGTGGAAAAGTTGATAGCGTACAATTACTTTACAATAAGCCTGTCTCATAGTGCATAATAAATTCATGCAGGCATGACTTTTGACATTTATGTTTAATTTCTGCTTTGCTGATTTTATCTTCCTGGAGCCACATGTGACCATATTAGGACAGAGATAAGCTGAAGAATGATCCTTGAAATCCAACTGGACAACAGGGTGTTTATCTAAGCAGGAATGTCTGTGAGGAAGTGAATAGTTTTCAAAATGGCCACGTTATGTTTCTCCTTTTGTTTATCCAAGAGCTCTGAGATTCTCTCCCACGGATGCTTCAGACATGCCCTGGCTCTAGTCCGTGGGTTTTCTGCCGTTCATTTTCCACATGGATTCGCCTAATGCACATTTAATCACACGTTGAGTACATATCAAAGTCTAAACAGTGCTCTCACCAGCACTTCTAGAGTTGTCGGGTGTCAATCCGAGCAGAACGAAGAGATAAAATGCCGCGTTTCAAACAGAAGGTTGAGAGGTTCTGCAGGAACGTGTTGATCTTACATAACTAGTTTCATGAATCCAAAAGAACATTTTACTGCAGTTTTATTTCACAGTTTGTGCTGTAAAGTGTAGCTGTATTTCATCTGGTTTTGCTCCTTTATTGTACGCATTAAACCATTCAGACGTGATTAATATACACTTTAATGACCATCTGAAAATGAAGCTGCATTTTCTGCAGCATGAATGGAGTTTATTTTGGCTGGATACCTCAGAAATGAAGGATCTCTGCTGTTTATGGTTAGAAAAACAATAAGTTTCAAAAAAGAGAGAATGAAATGTAAACTTTGTAATAATTTGGTCCTGAGTTTACGATATGTGTAAAATCCTGGTTTATGGAGACTGCAGCGCGATGCTGCGTCCTCTGACTAGAGATAATGACTGTTCCTGAGAGGAAGATGAGCAAAAAATTTAAATGTGCCAGTCTTATAGCTTTCTTCATTTTACATCCCAATTGGCTACAGTCAATGTTAGCGCGACAAAATAAAAATAAAGTTAGTCGACCACAAATGAGCTAACCAGAGCATCCTGGCTATTTAGGATCCTCTTTGGTTATTCAGTTCCTCCAGGATTTTGCAATTGTTTTTGATTTTTTTTGCAATCAAAATCACTGATTTTGTGGTTCTTCTACATAAATAATATGCTTTCCTTATTAAACTCCTTCCAAAATCTACATGTAGGAGAAAAAAATGAGAAAAACTAAGAAGCAGACAGACTGGACACAGAAACATTTTTATTCTTCAAAGAACCTAAATAACTCGATCACCGACAATAACTTGATTTCAAGTAAGGCTGTGGCAGCAGAAATAAGAAATACTGCCATCTGCAAGTGGGAGTTAGCATAACTTTAACCCAACATTTTGGCCATTTTGTGTAAAAATTGCAATGAAGTCATAATCTTTCACTAGCACAAAAAATGCCGGGATGTGTTGATTTTGCATGAATTTCTGGAGGGACTATTTATTGATTTCTCGTATTTTGAATTCTGATCAAATATAATGTCAGTAGCTGCGTTCTCACTGCAAATGTGGGCAAAAATGTTTTGATATTCCACTGTTGAAAAAACACAATTGTGGTGCTTTCAAGAAATAATGCTATTTAAAAAAAAATCACGCATGAATAACTTTGTTTACACAATAAGTTAAGAAAAAAGGCACACCTTCATCTTCCTATCACTTCCTGTTATTGTCTTCATTGGTTCCGCCAGCAGTAACATCTGTTTGTTCCTAAAGTGACTCGTGTGATGCGAAAAAGTATTTCCATTGAGGTTTTGCAAAACACACCAATTACCTTAAGGCCAAAAACAAATCACCTCATCTTACCAAAAATCCTGAGTTTTTTTTTTTTTATTGCAGTGTTTTCATTAAGCAAATATATTTAATTCCAATTAGCAGTTTCCATTGACAATTATATTGTCAATAGAAACTCATCAAGTGAAACCTTTTGTCTATTTTCCATGGAATTAGCAGCTCCTCACTCACCTGCTTCATCTACTCTACTGTATGAACTCTTAACATGAAAAGTTGAATGCTTACAATCAACAGATGAAACGTGTGAATTGTAGTTTTTGCACCGTACGGTTAGCCGTGTTCAATAGTCAGTGCCGAGTGAAAAAGTCTCACCTTTTCTACTGCAGCTATGCTTCTGTCTCTGACTTTCAATCACATATAGCAGAACAATCATTGATTTAATGATTGGGAGGACGATCAATATATATCGCCACGTGGCTGATACAAGGCGACAGGCAGTATTCTGACCTCAAGTCAATCAGAAAATCCCCACATTTTGTCGTTTTAGTTACTTTTTGCTCACCAACTCGACACCTTTCCATCGTACCTGGTTGGAAACTCGTCCTTTCTGTTGATGCAGATGGTCTGTCCCCTGCAGTACCACTGGTTGTCGTAGAAAAGCCGACCTTCCTCGGAGCGCGCCACATGGTGATGTCTGTCCGGTTTCACTGCAGGGACTTTCCAGCGAAACAAAAAGGAAAAAAAGTACAAAGCACTGAGTGAAGCCTTCCAGCGTTAAGCTTGGGTCGATGTCTGTGCTCTGCCAGGTATTGACTGTAACCGAGGACGAGGGAAGACTCTTACCATCCACTTTCACCCGGTGCGGCGCCAAGGACGCCATCGCCTTTGAGGGAGGAAGAAAGGAAGAGATCAGAAAGCCTTCGCGCCTGTGATCTTTGTCCGCTTTTAGGATGTTACCTTTCTTATGGCCGTCCAGTCTTCAAGAATATCCAGGTCTTGCAGCATGTAAACAATATAAGGCCGTAGAAACAGCTAAAGCTAAGGAAAAAGCTACGGTCTTCACATGAGAAGTATTGAGAGGAGCGTGATGAGCGAAGGGAACGATGAAAGGATATCAGAAACGACAACAGGCTTCTTCTTCTTGACGGGACAGAAGGGATCTTTTTTCTTGTTTTTCCGAGCCTGCAGTCCATCATTCCATAACTCTGGAGGGCAAAGAGGAAAGACAAAACAACTTTATGACTAGGACCAAAGAAGTTTGCAACCAAGGCAGGGAAAAGACAGTTTCCATTCTCTACTTCTCCATTTTAAACAGGTCAAGGTTTCCTAGGAACCTCTGTTTTCCTGGGGTATTAATTAGATGCGACACAGAGGTCCAACTCTTATCGACGAGAACCAATATTGATCTTTCCACCCTGCACAGCGAGGAGGATGGTAAGAGACGTAGAACTGGATGTCCAAAGCTCAAATACATGTGGAGTTTGCTAAACTGTGAGGAGGAAAGGCACTAACTGAATTAGCATCATTATAAAGACTTTCTTTCTGTCAGGGAACTTTCCTGACCTGGACCAGTCATCTAAAATGCTTCACAAATTTTTCAAATTTGACGAGACTCAAAGGTATTGGAAGCACAGAACCTTAATTTTGGCTTAAAATACTATGACAGCATATCACACACTTATATCCATAAGTAAATAAAATATTTTCTGAAATATAATTCTGCATTTTCCCCCGATTTAAAATAAATGTATATAAAGTACAACTATTCTGATGGTGGTTTGTTTTTACCTGAGGTAATGTCAATACTGTGCCTGTCCTCCTCCAGCCTTCGTATCTTCTCTTCCAGCTCGCTCTGCACGGTGTCAAAAAGCAGCAGCTTCTCACTCTGAAAAAACACAAGGAGGGCAAAACTTTGACTATTTCGTCAAAACACTCCTCACAAGGCCGACACATATGCACGTTTTCCGCTTTCCGGCGCATTTTGACCTCTCACCTCCCAGTGCTGGCAAGCAGCTTGGATTTCGCACTCGTATTTGTTCTTCACCGACTCCAGGCACAAGTCTTTGTAGATCCCTTTAGAAATACAGCATGAATGCGGTTAGACTGTTTGAGGTTAGCAGCCGCTGAAGGGGGAAAACCCCCGTCTCGACTGACCGGCTACTTTGGTCCGGATCTGCATGTTCTCCTGCAGGTTGGCCAAAGGCTCCAGGTACTCCTGGGCGCAGCCGGCCATCACCTCCTGCAGCTTTATCTCCACCTGGCTGAGGCGCTCCTTGTACAGCCTGGGAGGCAGATTTATTATCAGTGCATGTTTTGCTTTTGCTTTGTATGCTACATCCACAAACTTTACTGTAAGTGACTGTGTTCATGTTATAGATCAACAAAAGTTAGAAACTTTACCACTAAAGGTTACTTTTAAAGTCATTTACCTGAAACAGGCTAACGAAATTAATTACAATTCACGCCGCACCTTTCAGAATTGACCGTTTTCCTTCCATTTGACAGAAATGAAGAGATGACAAAAATCTTCTATTTGCTCTGGCTATATACATGTAGTAACTTACTGCTCCTTCAGGTCGGTGAATTGTTTTTCTAGTGTTGTCATCTCATCCAGACACTCCATCCTCCTCCTCTCACAGTCCTCATCATCCATCTCTGTGAACGTGAACGCATCACAAGTCTGACATCACCTCGCTTCAACTGTTTTCCTCATTAACCCCCACCTACACCTTAAATTACTGACTCCTACTAATTAAAGCTGGAAAAACATATTTTGTTTAGCAACAAAAAAACGCCGATGTCATTTTAATTTTAATTTCGGTGTGTATCGGTGTTTAGGGCCTGTTCGTCTTACCGGAGCTGTCTCCATCTTCAGACACGGACGAGCTAACCGTGTCCTCCTCGTCTGTGCTGCTGCCGTCTTGCTCCGGAAAGTCCACCTCCATTTCGTCGTGGTTGCTTTCTTTCTTCTCCCGTGAGTGAACCGGCATGGCAGCTATCAGAACAGCCGGGGTTGACGGAGCGGCAAAGGCTTCAAACGTAGCCCCCCTCCAGGAAAGAGGGGAAATGCGGCTCAGACTGCTAGCCGGTTAGCCAGCCTCGCTTTTCTGCGTTCTCCCAGCTGGACAAGCGATCATGGCCACCGTCAACCAATCACAGCAGACGCTACATGTGACAGCCAATCAGCTGCCGGAATTAGAAATAGGCTACGTCAGCGGAGCGGTGGGAGTTGTAGTTTTTATTCCTTTGTCCTGTAGAGTCAGGCACTGGAGTCTGACAATAAAGAGTTTGTGTATGCACTTTACGTATTTATGTCTATGGTTTTTAGGCCCTGAGTCATTTAGGGCCGAGTCCTGCAACAGTTGGATGTTTCAGACAACAGCGTCAAAGATTTTACCTAAATAATTCTTAAAGAAAGACTAAATTGTACAGTTTTTTTATTTTTTATTTTTTTTATGAAAGTGTTTATCTTTTTCAGCATAATTTAAACAAAAAAAGTTAAGCTTTTAATATTATTTTTCATTGCAAGGAACTGGAGTATTTTTATATACTTGGAAATAGGATTTTCCAAGCTCGTCGGCACTACAATAAAAACGTAGGAATTCTGACCATGAAACCCAGAGGTTACAAGAGTTACAGCAGGTTTAGTGTCCAGCATGACTGCAGTGGAATTAAAATAGTGAAAACTGAACTGTCATTAACACTTCAGACAAATTCGGTCTCAGTAAATCATCCATACATATGCTATCTAAATCAAAAATAGCATCTAGGAATGGGGTGGTGGTCACTAGAAGGACTACGAATCAATTACAATCTACAGAATCTCCATTTTATTTTCTGAATTCAAACACAAAAGGAGCATGCTCACTGAAAGAGGTGGTACAGTACTCTGTGTACTCTTTTATGAGTTCAAGCTGTTATTGTGGAGAATTGTGTATCTCCCGCTGGGAACTTGGAAAATCCGAGCAGCACAACAACAACAACATCCAAAGAGATCAGCTGTGGCCTCATCTGACCTGAGAAATTCCTGCCAGTGTTTCACTGGCTCGTCCAACGTTTCTGCTGCGAACTTTAAACAAGTTTTTAATGTTTTTCTTCAGCAACAGAGTCTTGCTTAATGAGCCTTGCATACATGCCACTGCAGCTGAGCATGTTACCTATTTGCTTTCAGGACAAAAAAAAAAAAAAGTCAATACAGTTACTCTGCCAGAAATCGTCCTGGCTAAAGCTGGTTTTAGGTGAAATTATGCTTTCTCCTTCTGGATTAAATCATAGCTGTAACGACTGCTATTAATATAATTTGACTTTGTGTCGTAGAGTTGTAACACTGTTCAATACTTCAGTAAGAGAAAACCTTTTATATGCCATCACCTCTGCTTTCTGACAGATTTCTGCTGGTTTCTTGGCTTTATAAGAAATTCTTTCTTAGATTAGGAAGAATTTCTAATCTAAGAAGAGTTTCTGCTTAGTTTTTATGTGATAGAGGTTACAGATAAGTGCAACCCTCTGTAACTTCACAGTGTAAACTAAAGGTTTTACTCTGCTGTGTTTTGTTAAACACTCTTTTCAAATGTCAAGCTAAAACCACTTCTCTGCATTTTATGTGAAAAACACAAAAAGCGACGTCATTGTGAAGTGGAAAAAATGATGCACACATTTCAACATCATGAAACAAATAAAGTTTACAAACGCGTGGCGCGCTGATGTAGTCAGAACCCTTCACTCCAGTTCTCCTGAGGGCAACCAGATGCAAATCATCGTAAATCTGACAGATGAAGATGTTTTTTTTACACAGATTAAAAAGTCCCCTCCGCCCCCCTTTTTAATTTTTTTCCTTTGAATATCATTTTAATTTCAGTGTTTCACTGTGTGGCCTGTGATCTGTTTATATCCCCGCTGCGGATCTGCTGGAAACTGAAAGAAGTGGAGGTGAAAACAAAGGTAGAGCACCAAAGAGAATGAATCACAGGAGCTGAGTCACCATGGTGACAGCAGGTGGAAGAGGCATGTAGCGCCCCGGGGTCGGAGCTGTGGCAGTGATGGACGGACCGACGCCTGATGGAGACCTGAGATGTCGGCGTTGTCTCTGAAAGTGATGGGCGAAAGAAACAAGTGTTTGATGGACTAAACGTTTGTGACACGTTTAAAACTTGGAACGCTGTTTTATAACCCAACTCTGCTTTAATACTCACAGCTTTATTCTAATTGATTTACTTTTTGTTCACAAATGTAGCAAATTTCCAAAGGATGTTTGAGGAAATTACAATAAAAGGGGTGGGGGTTATGTTATGTTATGGTTTTAATAGACACATTACATTTTTAATGCTTAATTCTAATAAAGTTTAAATTTGTGCTGTGTAACAGGGTCCTGACTACCTGCAGTTTAGTTTATTACCACATGGGGGCGGTCAAGATCTTTAACTTAGAAGTGTGCAATGCTTGCTCTAATTATTCCTATTGATTGCAGTTTATGCTCTAAGTCAAAAAGTAAACAGTAAGACAAGTTCAAAAGAACTAAAGATAATAATAAAAAAAATAAGAATAAATAATGTAAAAAGGACTGAACAAAGACAGAAAAATAAATTAATCATGCACAAAATATGTAACCCACCCCCCAGCCATCAGCTTATTTTCAGACTTCTACTGAGGGGTTTTTAGAAACTGATAGTGATAAAGTAGTTCGGATTAAATCAGATCAATCAGATCTAAAGCCTGCGACTTTATGCCACCTGGTACTAGCGACACCTGCAGCATCAGAATACGTAGGAACAGGCCTCGTCAAATTAAAAAAGGAAGAATGTGAGACGGCAGTGAGAATCTGCTCAGCAGATTTTGTGGTTTGCCTCTCCGCCGCAGCGTTTCTGTGCCAGCCCTTGTCCGTTTTCACAAGGCCTGTCAGGAAACTTTGGTGATTGAAATATGTAACCAGGTCACTACAGTGTGGAATCAGAACGTCTGAGACTTCATTTGGTGTTTTTTTTTGTTGTTTCTTTTTCACATCACTTCCCCCCCTCCTTCTCTGTCATTCGTCATTTGTCATTTGTGCGCCACAAATAAAGAAAGAAAATAGGAGGAAAAAAAAAATAAAACGAGAGTGAGTAATAGTCAGCTGAGTTTTTAAACTCTAATTACTTCTCCAATCTAAAGCGGCGTCCTTGTCTCATCTGCATCAGCTCTGTATGGACAACAGTGGATTTAAAACGTTTCCACGCCCATTTTGATCATTTAGTTTAAAACAACTTCTTCCAACAAAATGGTTAGAGAAGGAAAATCTAAAAAAGTGGGCAGTGGACACCTGTTTGAGGACCAGCTGTTCTGTGAAACATGAGTCCAAATTATTCGTGGAAAATTTGTGCATTAAGAGAGTCTTTGGTAGAGCACATCAAAAAAACTAAACAAAAATTGCCAGTTGACTTTTTCTTTAAAAGGTTTTATTGGCTTTATTTGATAGTGAATTGACTGGAAATGAGAGAAGGGGGAAGATAAGCGGCAAAGCTCACCAGATCAAACCTGCGACTGTCACGTCGAGGACCAAGGCCTCCATATGTGGGTTGTGCTTAACCCCGGCGCTGCCACAGCACCTCCTGAGATAAGCTTCTATGGTAGTGCTAAGAGGGTTTCCACTATGTGTATTAATGCATATTAAGGTATATCATGTGTTTGAACAATTGAAAAAGGCCCTAATTAATGTTTTTAGAGGAGGTCTCTCTCGATTATTTTTTTGAATTTCAGCTGTTCGGGGGCGGTTGTGGTCCCTAAGCCCTGAGACCAGAAGGGTTCCCCTGTAAATGATTATCATCATATTGGCTGAATCACATGGGTATCTTAGGACAACAAGACTGACGCTTTATGTTGGAGAGCCTTTGTCATTTGTGATTAGCTGGGGCTATTATGGTTATTGATTTTAACCCTATAAACGCAAAAAACCCAAACAAACAAGCAAGGCTGCTCTAATTAATTTGCATTTTGAAATGCAGAGTGGTATTTAAATGTGACGTATTCATTCAACTACTTGAAAGTAACATCTGCAGACATTACAACAGGTTTGGGAAGTTTAATATCTTTTATTTTTAAAATTTGGACCAGGTGTGTAAAATGTGCCAAACATTCAATCCATCACCACAAAATAAAAAAGGAATATGCTCTTGGGGGCCCCCTGGTGGTGTTGGGGCCCTGAGCAGCCGTTTAAATCACACATGCCTCGGGCCGGCTCTGCTCTGCTTTTGCAGGTTAGATTTTGACGGCTGATGCAAATCAACACTAAAAACTAAGCAGAAGACCGAATTGACATCGCCTGTAACTCGTAATTGAACATGTCATTTCTGGTGAGAAATAAATTAGAACGCCCCCACACTTATTCCTAATCAAAATGCCCAAAGTTACACAAAGGAGTATCACATCCTGTGTGCACAATACACACATCATTACTTTGCATTTTGAAGGAGTTTCGCCCCTCAGACATTTAAGTTTGGTGTGCTGCATTAGTCAACATGCCCAGGTCTGACTGTTCATTCAGAAAAATATACTGCAAGATGCTTAAAGATAGATACAAAACCACAAAGAGGGACTGAAATTTACATATTCAAACAACAGAATAGAGGACATGTTCGACGTAAACTAAGTACACCTTTCCAGGGAAAGACTCTATCAAATATGAAAGCATGAAGATAGAAGTGTTATGGCAATCAATAACTTCCTTTCTACCAAAAACTGGATGATAAAAGCCTTCAGTTTGGTGCTTTGGTCTCAACTTTTAAGGACAATTTCTTTTACAGAGACTTCATGACGAATTTCATTTGTTGTTTTTGTTTATTTATTTTTTGGATATTTGAAATGTCTTCCTTCTCTAGTGTTAAATGTTCAATAGAATTTGAAGTTGAATGATTTCTGAATGCATGTTCTTGCATTATTATGCCATTACCATTATATTACAATTATATTAAACAACAATATCATCGTTTATCGCAATAACTTCTGGGACAATTTATCATCCACTTTCTTTTCCAGGGATAAAAAATACGTAAATTAGAGATTTGTAGGTTCATATTTCTAAATAAAGAGATGAATATGTAATGGGGGATGACTAAATTCATAAAATAAAGTAATGTTAGCGGTTATTCTAAAAGGTGGGGAATGCAGATTTAATGGATATCTGCATATGGAGGATATGACTTTTTAGCCTAAAAGAAAACATCTGCCTTGGCATGAAAATTTGCATTAAAATTACCATTTCGACACATTCACCTCTACCTGTTGTCGTTTCAGTTTCAGCCATGTCTCTTTTGGAGTAAAGGAAGTTATTGTGGCGCATCGTGCGACTCGTTTTACAAACGCTCGAGTAGATCGCATATAAAATTGTGGTGAAGGATGACAGTCTTCAGTTGGGCTTCTATCAAAAAAACAAACAACTGTATGTGTGTATCTGTGGAAATGCAAAAAATAAAAAAAAAGAGGCTTCTATCACCGTGGGAATGCTTCAGGACGGAAACGAGGGTATTACCCCTTCTCCGAATAACGCCCACGCTTCCCCGAAAAAATATGCATTTGCACATTCAGCATGAAACTGAGTCTTCAGAGAGGGAGCATGTCGCAGTTTTCTCCTTTCAGCCTCACTTTGAAAGTATCAATCTATGCACCGAGTCTTAGATGTCTCCTGTTATGCTTTCAAAACCATAACAGGAGACACAAAGGAGGAAGCAAGAAAAAAGTCCATTACAAAGAATACAGAAACCTGTTTGAACTGCCTCTTTCAAGTCAGCATCTCAGATTTTATTTTTTTTCTTGGAAGGACATAAATATAAAGGTCACATAATCACCCACAATAAGCATCCGATATAAGTATATGGTCTAATACCTTTAAAAACTGTTACTTATGATGAATTTGTGCAGCGTCAACATGCAGGGCCAGATCAAGAGTGTGAAAACGGACATAAACTAAAAATAATAGTAAAATTATACACGTCTGAGCATCCACATAGAAACTAATAAAGTCAGGAATTACAGCATTATATTCGAATAAAGTTGCTAAGCTTCAGCTATCTGATAAACTAATCGTAGGTGGCCATCTTGGTAGAGGCCCGTAAAGTGTGATGTAAAGAAGTTGAAGCCTTAAGGCTCCGCCCCTCTTCATTTGCATACGGTAAAGTAAAACCAGGAAAAACAACACATGGAAGTAGAAATACTTGCATGGGGAAAATTAATTGATTAGTTAATTTAAGAGACGAAAACGCATCTATAAGGTGAACCAAAAACTATGCTTTTATTTTTAATCATGTCAGTTTTGTCCTCCATACATGAGGAGGCAAGAAGCCAATGTCCCGCATGTCCTTTCCTCCTAAACAGACAATAAATATATTTATTTAGTTATTTATTTAAAATAAACAGCACAACATGCCCAGTCTATTAATTTCTATGGTGCAACAATGCTTTGTTACGCTACATGTTATGCTACTGAACAGCCTATTTATTTTCCTACATATGATCCCACATTTGTAAGGAAAATCTATTTATTCGTTAAGCAGATCTATCCTCCACGACGTCAGCAGAGCCGGGTTCATCATTGGTTCTCATGTTTTTGGAGAGCAGCGGATGGCTTAGCCTGTACTGACCTCAACCCCATCGCACACCCGCGGGATCCGCTGGGGAGCCCACAGCAGTGTCTGACCAAGGGAATGACCAGGAAGTGGAGCAGGTGCCACATTGCTGTGACTTTGTGCTTTTCCCTCCTGTTTATTAAATGTATAAATTAATTTAAAAAAAAAAACAATGTACTGCTTAGTACATATTCATCTTCATTGTCTATTTTAAATTTCACTCATTCATTCATCCCAATTCCACTTTATTTGCAATAAAAGCAGATTTAAGCAATTGAATCTTTGTTCTCTTTTCTTTTTTCTCTCTGCTACTCCAAGATGCTAAGTGGTTTTCACTGAAAACTCCCCCGAAGCGCCCCTGAATACAAGCAGCACACAGCAAGGACGCGAACATTTCATTCCTCAAAAACACACTGCTTCCTTTCGTGTTATCAGATGGGTGTGAAGGTTGTGAAGACGTGGGTGTCGAACTGCTGTGTCACAGCACCCACACCAGCAACGTACCGGTTTGGGTTGACTGTCAGTTACTGTAAGGTGGAGCGAAAGCTTCCTCCTGAGAGGAGGGAACCTGTCATGAATGACATGCACACATCTGGGAAGCTGAAGCTGTTTTTAGCAACATTCAGAAATGTGATTAAAAAAAAATAAATCTCACATATTGTGGAGGTGGCTACAGTCATCGTGTTCAAAACGTATTTTAGTGATTGTTAAGAATCACTGTAACTCTTTCAGTTATAGTGTTGACAAATCTTGTTTTAAATAATGTTTCTTTTGTTTCTTGAAAAGCATTTGTCTGTAAAACTGAGTAAAAATATCACTAATAGGGTCATTAAAAATAATTCCATATCTATTTTTGTCAGATGGTGTTGACAAAGTTCTGGTTCAGGTGCATTAAAAATGTAATTTTCAAAAAAATTAAAAATTAAATGTTGCAACTGGGAGCCTGCACCTTAGCATCTTTACATTTCCAAAACATTATTTGTCATATTTGAATACATAAGCATGAGGATTTTTTTTTGTTGTTGTTGGAAAATTTAAACCCATTTTGTCCCTAATCTCAAGAATCACTGATTTATTAACAAGCTAATTCCAGCGCTAGCTCTGGGAGGATGTTAGCTTGTTGTAGCGCAGATGCTAAAACTAAACAATAAGATATTACTTAAGGGAGGAACTTGTCTTTAAGGAAAATAATTATCAGACAGGACTGTGAATAATCTTTAACTAATGAAGCCGAAATCTATTTTTGATATTTTAAAAATATGATGAAAACATCCCAACCCAGCACTCTCTGTACTCATTTTTAGTAATAGATGATATCTCTAGTTAGCAAGATGACACATGATGCTAGCTTTGCAAAACCAAGACAAATATTCCTTAGGGAAATTTTTAAAATATTTTGTGACTCAAATAACGTAATGATGTCACAGGATATTCTATTCTTTACACTTGTCACTGTATGAGAATTTTTTTTGGCAAATTCTGGAATGTTTGTAAAGCTAAAGAAAAACACGGAAATGTTCTGTTTTTGCCTGTTTGTCCTCCGTGTTCACTGTGCAATTTTCAAGTTTCAGCTGTTTACCTATTTCAAATTTTGAACCATTAAAGCACATTTGCTGTCCAGATTTCTTAAACGCAGTGAAACAGCCCCAGTTTAGCTCAGATAGGCATCTGTGAAGGGTCATTAGGCGCTAATGCTTAGCTACATGCTTACAAACTATCACAACTTATCAGTCACAGTTTGATTTTTTTTTCGGCTCCTCAAAGTGCTGGCTCTTTACAATAGACAGAAACTTCTGTTTTCTGCCATAGTGTTCTTATTAGCCCGTTAGCATCCTAGTAGCCTGGATTAAAGTAGCAACTGGATCATGTGTCACAAGACAGACTTCAAATCTACTAAACCATTCCTTGTTTTTAATGTATTTTAATGAAATACTTCCAGCTGTGCACAACCGCTATCCTGTCCATCATTATGTGCAGTCGTTCAGCTGGCTGAATGAAGGCTTCCGAGCTTAAAAGAAAGAAATCTGGCTGTTATTACTAAAAATATTTCTACTTACAAAATTCTCAGACATCAGTCTTGAAGGGGCAGTGTTGTGTAAAAGCAACTTTTTTGACCTTTACATCACATTATAATGTTATTTCCACATCAAAAACGTACCTGGAGTGTTGCTTTGATACCTTCATGCATTATTTGAGGAATCTTTTAATCTCCATAGATTAAATGGAGATTAATCCACGGATTAATTTCCATTTAATCCATGGATTACATGGAGATGTAATCCATGGATTCATCCATGGATTAAAACCAAACGCAGCAAGACCAAGCTGCGTTTGGTTTTGCTCAACCAAAACGCAGCTTTGGTTGAGCAAAGCTGCATTTTGCTCAACCACGCAGCTGAGCAAAACGCCTGTTGGACGTAGCGCCGCCTTCAAGACGTCATCTTCTCCTTGGAGCTGCAGTTTCCAAGCGTCCAACTCCCCACTCAGCTCCTTCAGACTAGCCAGCAGCAATTAGCAAACACCTGGTGAAAGTGTGCACCAGGTGTTCGTTAGAGAACCTACTTCTCAGAGCAACACTGGTAAAAACGTTGTTAATGATTGGATTATGCAAGAATTCTTTAACTACGTAGTTTAGAAAATTTGCATTGATGAAAGGGTTTAAAAAAAAATAAAAACATTTGTTTCAGTTATATTGTCTGTCTAGTTTTAGACACTCAGAAGCTTTCTTTGCTAATAAGTCGATGCAAAAACAGAAAATGAGCTCCAGGTCATGGTTAAACTGTTTTGTATGATCCAATTGAGACAATTCACAAATTGATCTTCAAGCTGCTCAGACTCTGAAGTCCAGTTTTTCTTGTGATATAAATTGAATAATTAATGTTGTTTTATGTATATTTTCCTTTATTCTTCAGGAAAAACATATGTAATATATATATATATATATATTTGAATTGCCAGATGCTTTATAGAAGGCTGCACATTAGTTTAAATCTAATATTTGCATATAATCCAGATTATATCAGCAATTCTCAGTCCAGTCTTGAAGCCATGCCAAAGAGCAAAACTTCTGAAACTTAACCAAAAAAGAGGAATTCTTTTAAGCAAAAAGTAATCAAGTCTCCAACATCTAAATATCAAACTAACTGTATCTCAACAGCCTGGTCTTCCAACATTTACATCGTCACACCTAACTTTAGCAGCCTGTGAAAAAAAGGATGGCAGTAAACAGCTGGGTAGTGAATAAATCTTTCACTTATTTCACAAATGTCAATGTGTTCCTTGAAGTGACAACAGTCAGCGCTCTCCAGATATTACACATGTTTCAGTTTCACCATTTAACCATGATGCAGTAATGTAATTCCAGTATTAATAGATATACGTTCACACTCACCTCGCCCACTCACAATTTTACCACCTTTGGAAAAAAGAGAAAAAAAAAAAGGAAACCGGACGATGAAACTGCATCATAATCTTCAATAATCAAACATAATCAACTATCAGTAGTGTGAAATAAGTGATCATAAAACACATTTCAATCCCCCACTGACCCCTGAGTCTTGTAGTTGCTTGGTTATTGACAAAAAAATACCAAACTTTGTACGATTATCGCCAACACAAAATACAACCAAACGGAAAGCAATATAAGCCATGTTCAAAAATATCCTAACATAATACCTGGTGTGATATTTCTATGTGTCAGTAAGGCATGTCGTTATCTCTTCTTGAGAAAAACCTCTGCAGATTTACTGCCACTCTGTTGTGGCACATGAGGAAAGCATGTGCTACGTGGGTAAGCACAGTACGTGCACTTTGTACGGCATCATGTTGTGTCATGTCTCTCAAGGATGACTTAGTATTCACACTCCTTCCTTTTGTTGGACCGGTGTGTACTGGGATGGATGAAGCAGAATTTACTGTATGTCACTGCATCAGGATGGGGTGTGTGTTACTTTTAAGATGACATCACCAGCTTATATTTAGTTTATTTATTTGAATAGTTACGACTCAACGGTTTCACTTGAAGTATTGTGAGCGCTTAACACTCCAATAAGTATCCCCAACTGTTAGCCTAACTAAACAGAAAGTAGGTCAACCTACTATTGGTTGGAGCAGGTCAGTGAAGACTGAGTGTCTGCATAGCATAACATGAGATTAATGTTGTTGTCAGGAAACTGAGCTGGTCTTTGGTAGACGGTAGCAGTTTTATGTGTTTATATCTTATAGTTATGCAAATGCCATATTAGCTCCATTTTGATTGCAAATATAAGCAAATTTTTGTGTGTAAAAAGCATCATAAATAACAAAAATAAAACCCGTAGGATCAGTCTGTCTTTAATTAGGCTATATAATGTGTTTCACTTGTTGCCATATGTTTGTTACTGAAATAAAAGAATCGAACCACTTCGTTTTCTATATCCGCTTATCTCACATGTGTCAAACTCAAGGCCCAGGGGGCATATCCGGCCCGCCACACGTTTTTACGTGGCCCTCTGGACTCTGAAGGGACACATAAATAGAACCGTCAAGATAACGTTGTGCTTAAATATTATATCAATCAAAGCAAAGCAATTTTTATTTATTTACTGCCAAATTACATCAATCAGCCCCTCCAGTTTCTTGTGAATTATTGTAGAAATTGACAGTTTACTCCCACATGCAGGTGGCAGTATCTTTTACAGCTGCTTCTGCTTTACTTGATGTCAAGTTATGATCCATAAAGATACGGCGAGTAATTAAGTCGCACTTACCGTCATACATGAGCCCAAATATTTCTAAATTAGTACCGAAAACACTTTGACTTTTATTGCAAAAAAATTCACAAAAACAATTATAAAATCCTGGAGGGACTGATAAGATTTTCAGTAGTATAATTGATTCATATTTTAACTGTTTTGTTTGCGGCTCTTATCAATACATTCTGGCACAATAGCAGAAATTTAAGCACATTCATGATCTTGATTTGAAAATGAGTTTGACACCCCTGGCCTTTCTCACTTAAATATAATACATCCATTATGAATGGGGGAAATTTTCAGAGTTTAAGTTTCATAGTTTTTGGAATGTGCCATTGAACTAAAGCATTTATTTAGTTTGCAAGAATCCAACACGTGAACAGGAAAGTCTCAAAGTACAAAAAAGCTGCTTGTGTGGCTGAAAATTCAAGCAGTTTGCTCAAGTATGCTTAGAGCATTTGTGGTGGTTTTTTAACCATATGAGGGAAAAATTGGGAAAGTTTTTTATTTTTATTTTTACAGTCTTTTACGGGGTCAGCCGACTGCATCAGCTGACCAATGCTGACGAGACACTTCCCCAGTCCGCAGATAGGGGGCACTGCGCAGCACTTCAACGCAACTGATTCAGCATCTGCTCTCTCAGCTGCTTGTATCCAAGCAACCGGCGGGGTAAACAAAGCAGATACGGACAGGAACACTTGAAAACGACGACGAAGAAGAAAAAAAAATTAAAAAAATTCAAGTGGAAGTTCCAGTATTTCTCACGCGGGCTGAATATCTGACAATGTAAGCAGGCAATCTGAAAAATCACAGCAGAGAGAGAGAGAGAACAGTTTGTCCCCAGATTCCTCATTATGATAGTTGGCAGTGGCGCAAGAATGCGCGGAATTCAGCGGAGACAGAGAGGAGACGGCGCGTGCTTACATAAGTGACGTTTATCTGATGTCAGACGCGATCTCAGGCAGCCCCGTCCTGGGCGGGTATCGACGTGTGGGTGCGCTCCGGTTAGTGTGGCAAAGGTGTGTGTGTGTATGTGTCACAGAGGTGCGACTGCATCGCGCTCCTTGGTTACCGTTGCTATGTTTACGGCCGAGCCTCACCTGTTTGTTTTTCTTTTTGCGCAAAGCAAACAAAAAGTGATCCAGGGATTTCTTTTCTTCTTCTTCTTTTAATCTCAAATGTCAAGAGGGGTGTGGGTTGGCCCAGACAGGTAGCTCTGTCACGCACTAGAACTAAGAACACTGAGGGCTTTCCTTCTGAGGGAGGGGAAACATTTGTGACATAATATATATATATAAAAAAAAGCCAGAAAATTATTTATTTTGGTAGGAATTTCAAACATTGTCCCTGATGTGAATATATATATATATATATATGGGCCTGGATTTATATTCACATCCTGGATGGCTCCAAGTCTATAAAATAACATGATTCTAAACTTCTTATGACTTTCATTTTACTAAAGGTGCATCAAAAGCCTCAAGGGATGGATCTGCAGCAAAAAGTGAAAGAAGTTTTCAGCAAAAAGAAAAACATCGTCTTAATTTTCAGTATGTTTCTTGCCGTTCAGATCAAGGCAAAATTGACCAGCTGGAATCTCTGAGGAATCTCTAACCGAAAGAATCAAGTTTTCAGAAAAACTTTAAAGCTCAAAGGAAGGCTTTAAATAAAAACAACCAGTGAAACATGCAGCAACACCCTGACTCTCCAAAATGTGGTCACTCTGGTGGAAATCATAAAAGGTCCCCTCTATGGATTTCTCTGTCTGTTAGTCCGGATGCCAGCTCCTCACAGAGCCGTTGTTGGGTCGGCCCGTGGGCCGCCGGCTGTCATTACGAGAATTTACTCCTCACTGCCCCTCACTAGTGAGCACTGAAGCAGCTGTGATGACCATCTCCTGGGTTCCCAAACATCGGGAGATACATCCCGCAACAGGAAGGCCGTTCTGGAGAGCGGCTGCGTTTCTGCCAAGAGGAAAGATCTTACTGCTCTCTCCAGCTTGACAGTTCTGAGCAGAAGAGACGGCTGTTAGGAAAGGCAGCCTGAGTGCACATTAAGGAAGTATTCTGGTGGTTTTCAGGCCAAGAGGGACTCCATTGTGTAAAGCCAAACTTCAGACAATCTGAACAGGGAGATTGACTGAAATTAAGGGTTCAAGAACTCTAATCATATCTGCTATAGTAAACTGTTAGACTGTTAGAGAACTATCTGCACTTTTATTACAGGTTTAGGAACTGGATGAATGATGATTTTTACCAAATGAATAATTTAGCATGTTAATATAGATATTTTGTTGCACCAATCTTCCAGACCACTCAGTCTGTTGGTTCTAGTTTTTTCTGCATCCCTGGAAACAAACATGAATTCAGCTTTTATGCTCATCTAACTTGAAACAGAAAACTGCAAAGATGCTGAAACACTGGGTTCATTTAAATCAAGTCTAAAGCCCCACCTGTTTATTTATTCATTTATTTCAAACAGACAAACAGTAAAAACAAGAAAAATAGAAAATAAAAAAAAATGATCATGCCTAATTGACACAATTTTACATTATCTGATCAAAATAGAGCAGGTAGAAGATACAAGATCTTATGATTTTCTGCTGCTCTTATACTTATTTAAATCATACAAGCATTTAAATCTTCAACCACCACATAAACTTAAGTTATTTCCACATTGTACGACACTTAAATCTCATATTCTCTTCCTTAAATGTGCAGTTATTTATACATCTCAGTAGCATTTTTGGTTTGGTTTAGAGTTGCTTTGAGTAAATAACTGGAACATTACATTAATATAGTTTATGTATATGAGGATTGTTCTTGATCGTTTTGATGATGGCTTTTGACAAAAAGGTATTGTCTCCTGTTTCATGATTGGTTGTTTTCATCATAAACAGCACTTTGCAACAACCTTTTTGCTGAGATGTATTTTCCAATCTCAACTTGACTTAAGTGATCTACGGTTCAACATTAAGCTTTGTTAAAGAAAAAGGTTGGAGGGAAAACTAAACAGTTTTAGCGTTTTTCTAGAGTCTGTATATTTTTTATGTGAAAAGATGAAAAAAAGATATTCCACCCACTTCATTTCTAAATCAACTTAAAGTCAGCAACGAAGTGAATTATGTATTTTTCACTGAAGTACAATGCATACCTTTCTAACCTATTGAGGAGAGAAAGCCAGACCCTATTCATATTTTCTCATAAAACTAGTCATTGAAGGACACAAACAGTGTGACTTTATTATGCGATGGCACAAATTTATGTAAACATTTTCCTATTCTGGGCCGAAAGCCAATAACAATATATCACTGTTACTTGGCAAAGCCCATGCTGGGATAGAAAAGCTATTTTTCAGGTATCTAATGAAGAAAAGATTGCCTATTTTCTCACTGACATCCAATTTTCTAAAGAAATTACAATGCATCTTTAGGCAAATACAGATTATTAAATCATAAAAGTCAACACTATAAATAACCTGAAGAGAAAACAGATGCCTGTGGGGATGATGGAAAGGTTTTTTAGGTAGAATGCTTGTTTTGGGCTTTAAAGGAAATACTTTTTCAAAAAGTAAAATGTTAAAGAGAATTTTTAACTCATTAATTTAAATAGATGTTCCTCATAGTATACCAATTCAGACATTACTACAGATTGGACAGTTAAATTTAAGTAAAAAAAAAAAGAAAGAATATTGTAGTTTGTAACAGCATAATTGCTTGGAATCTCAATGCCAAAAATTGCACATTTATTACTTCTTACACGTTAAAACATTTTCCACAACAAGTATATATTTTTTTTCTACAATTTTAAGTTTTGAATGTTTCTAGTCACTTTTTTTTTTTCAAGCTAGTGGATCAGACTATTTTATTATCAAGTTATTTTAAATTTAGTTTGTTAGTCAGACAACAAACTTGGGATTGACTGCCTTGCTACATCTTCCTTCAGTTGCCATCAAACCCGCAATGATAAGACAACAACTGAGCTACTGCTGTAGCTGCTGCTGCCTAATTATGCACCAAATATAAAACCCATGGACAGCTTTCATGAAGCAGCCAGGGACAGACTGGAAAAGCCAAACTTCAAGATTTGCAGTTATCAGTTGAAGCTAAGTTGCTATAAAGAGCATTTCACCCACTAAAACATTTCAGTTAAAAAGCTGGAACGTCAAAGTATCCCACATGGAGCTGCAGAGATTCTGCATCACCTGCTGTTGCTGCCAAGAGAAGCTGCTGGGAGGTTGGACTTCTGATGAGGGCAGTCACATCTACCACATCTGCACCTGCAGTGCAATTTGTGCAATTACTATCATTCCAGGCACAACTAGTGGGAATAACAAGATCACTTTGCTCTGAAGCCAGAAAGAGAGAACTTACTGACCAGGATTCCATTATTACTAGATTACCAATATTTTCAATGCATCAGTTTTACATAGAGTGGCTTTAAGAAATATTCAATTGATTTTTTTTTTTTCTTTTTTTGTGTTGACAGACCAACACAAAGTAAAGCAATGTTCTGCAGGGGACTAAAAGTAATACATGGTTTCCAGGGTTTTTGTAAACCAAAATCCACAAAGTGAGGTAGACATTTGTCTTCCACCCTTCTTAAGGATCTCACATGCTTCCTCTAAAGCGTCATAATCAGACCTCGTTGACATAGTAGTGTAACAAAAATGATGTTATCTTGTTCACAGAGAGGCGTTCTCCTCCCTTTCTGGACACCAGGCCTTGGTTGAACCGTTTCACACAGAGCTCTGTCTGATGTGTATTGTGATTGGTCAGAAGCTGAGATGCACTCGAACAGCAATGTTGATATTTATCTTCAACTATTCTGCTTTCACTCTTGCTTTTGTATCCGCAGGTGACATAAATGTGTTCAAGGAGTGTTTCTATGTAAGATTCACAAAATACCTACAAAGATTGTCAGATTAATAAAATCTGGATATTGCAGTCGTAGGTCACGGAAGAAGCCGTCTGCAGACGGTGCTTTCTCTGTGCTCAGGGTGTGATGCATGCTGAAGTGGGGGAGAAGTTCTCACATCGTCTTTGCCAAGTTTGAAAGGTGTGTGCAAATTTGAACAAATGGCAACCAACCATGTGACTGCATATGGACTGTTTGGATGAGCCTTTAGTCAATACTTTGTTGATACACCTTTAGCTGCAGTTACAGCTTCAAGTCTCTTGGGGTTTGTATCAGTTTTACATCTGGAAACTGAACTTCTCACTATTCTTCATTGTAATATTGTTCAAACCAGTCGGATTAGATGCAGAGCATCAGTGAACAACAATTTTCAATTCTTGCCACAAATTCTGAATTGGATTTAGGTCTGTGCTTTGATGGGACCATTTTAATACATGAAGATGCGTTCAGGTAAATCCTTCCATGGTACCTCAGGTTGTATGTTTCAGGTCATCATCCTGCTGGAAGGTGAACCTCTGAATCAGTCATCTTTTTCTTTCCAAGATCACCCTGGAACTAGATCCGTTCCTCTGCTATGGATTCTGCCAGAATTTAAACAGGCTTTTCTGTGGCTTGCTTTATTCTTGTTGCTCTTTCATAAAGGCCAGATTTGTGAAGTGAAACACAAATATTTGTCATATTAAAAATCTTTGACAAATCCATTTCCAAATCACGAGCCACAGTGGGACCATTTAGAATTTTGACTTTTCTTGCCAGGTTCCTCTAAGTAGATGGACCTTTCTTGATAGCTGTGGTTGATCCATATTCCTCCAGTTCACACGACTGATTGGACATTTCTGACATGCTTAAAGCTGTTTAAACTGCTTTTAAGCTCAATGCCTTTTGTAAAAGGTCATTTCTTGTTGGTCTGCTGTGCTTATTGGTCTTTATGATGCTGGTTTTTTAAAACACCTAATATTTCAAGTTTTCTGTAAAGTGACAGCTGCTTTAATTAAACAAAAATGATGGATGCAACAATAATAAGCAGACACTACAAAGCAGTAATTAATTCGGCTCTGAGCTTGTGCATACAGAGCCTGCCTGTACGGTAAAAACCCTTTGGGATGCTGCCTACAGCTGCTTTTGATGCCGTTTGTCAAAGAAATTTAAACTGAATCCGTCTTACACGCCGTTATGGCACTGACCTTTTAATACATGTCCCCTTGGTTCAAAAACGATAAATAACTGTCCATCACTCTGTCACATTGTGCTGAAATGCATTTCTGTGTAGGTGTGACAGCACACTCACTCATCCCTCCTGATCCCTCTGAGCGCTGCTCCAGCCTCTCCAGATGGGTGTAGTTAGACACCAGTTGGTCCCTAAAGTTGATATTAAATGGCCCCAGGGTAAATTAAAATCTGTTTTTATAGATTCTCTGATATTTTTGACAGCTACTACTGGTCTGCAGACCAAATATCTCAGAATTTATATTTGTTTTAAGTATTCACAGACCTCATTAAAATTCTACCTGACATTTTTTGTGTTTATTTTGTGGCATCCTCTGTCCAACAGGCATTGGTTTCAGACATTGTTTTCAAGGCAACAGGCAATTTTAATTCTCTAACGCTAATCTGAATACCTCTGGCCCCGGCACTGTAGGCATAAACAAAGCTTATTATGCCATAAAGTGGTGAAACTGAGTGTGTTTGGCATTCAAATCTTTGGAGAGATTTGATTTACATTTTCAGGCACAGAGCTGTCAAGATATATCACTTCGTAAAATGGTTTAAACTTTTATGTTTCTCCCATATCCCCTAATCAGAGTAGCAGTCCCTAAACTATAAAGGGAGCAAGACAACTTTATATAGTGCTCAATATACATTTTTATTTCCTCTTTGACTGCACAACAACAAACCACATATGGCACAAGTATAAACAGTTATTCCCTCCAGGAGAAGGCTACGCTCAGGTGAGTTGGAGGCAATTCAGAGGCGGTGGAGCAAGCAAGCTTATATTTCCCCAAATAATATGGATCCAACAAAAACTGGCTGCATTTCTCAGCCGCCTGTGCATGCCTGCGACCGACCAACAGGCCGCTCACCTGGGAATTTTCTTTTTCTGGAGAATATATTGAGCACAGAAATGCCTTTCAGAAGGCTATGTCCTTTAAATATTTTTAGACTAAAGGAAAATATCTGCTTTAAAGTCTGCATTTCTGAATCACTGAAGTATTTCAGCAGTTATACTGCTTAAAGTATGAAAATGGCGTATTTAATGGACTATTAAATAGGCCAATCAAGCACAATGACACCATGGTCATTAAAGCAGTTATTGGTGCTTTTAGCTGTGTGGGCAGATGCAAAGTCCTGCAGGAAAGTGTAATCAGCAACTCCTGAGATGACCTAAAGCAATTTGGTTTGAGTGTTTCTTCCTTCAAATTTACTTTCCTCTGAAATGAGAATTTTTGACCACCAAGCAGTTCAACCATTTTTCTTCTTAGCTCAGGTTTGCTGCTTCTGATGATGTCTCTTTTGGGAGGGGATTAAAAGAAGTAGCATAATGGCTGCTGGACATACCTGTGTATGGTGACTCTAGAAATGTTGCCTCCAGCCTCAAGTCACTCTTTGTAAAACTCCCTCAAATTCTTGAATGAACTTTGCTTCATAGTCCTGCCAAGCTGGCAATTATGCTTGCACACACTTTTTTCTTCCACTAATCTTTGTATACATTCAGCTTCTTTGGCAATAACCTTTGTTTGAAAATACCATTCTGAATACAGTGTGCATATAACAGTCATTCTGTTCACAGTCTTATCTATGGAATAAATTAGGGCCAAGAATTCAATGTGTTCATTTTGATTTATCGCTTTTTTTATCCGTACAAAAGTCCCGAACCAGAACCTTTGTTGTCTGACACACAAACTACGTCCGCAAAGAAAGAGAAGGAAAGAGATAGATTACTAAGCCTCTTTGTTTTTGGCCTACTGGGAGTTAATTGTTACTTCAAATATGCTTTGATGGGATGCTGAAGAAAACTTGTGTTGTTCCAAAAGTTGCTGGCCGATCATGGAAGCTATTCAAGCCTAAAACAGCATTTCAATGCATGTTGGGGATGTTGCAGTAGCACAGACATTTCCAATGCTAATGTCAACATCTACAGCCCACATTTCTATAGAATGACCTTCCTGTTCATTCATGGGTAGAACAGCACGAATCTGATGGTTGAATAACATAAAGAACATATTAGAAACAATATATTGATTGCTTTACTGCTAAATTGTTGAATTTAGCAGTAAAGAGTTTTTGAATTTTTTTTTTTTATTTAGTCTATACATGGTTTTCAATTGAAATTGGACTAATTTTGATCAATTAATTACAGACCCTGCAATTAATTTTTTAACGTTTTCATGGAGTCCCATCATTGCAATAAATTTATTCAAAAGTCATTGTGGGAAATTATTGAATATCAAAATTGTACATTTACCAAAAACGGCTGTCTGCATTTATGTCCTGATCCTGAATTTAACTTTAATTCCTTCCCTCTTTAACCTGAAGACAAAGACTGGCTCTCTACCACCTGGTATTAACGAGTCCTTCAAATTTTATTTGCCAACAAAACTTGTGTGCCTCCCTTTGTAATTTTGAGTCAGTAATGGAAGTTTTTAAGTCTTAACTGAGAGGAGTCTGGTCTTTTATAGGAGTCAGGGAAATGCTATTAGAGCCGAAATTTCCAGTCTCAATGAATGAACCACAACTCAAACATGACATCGCAACAGCAAAGCAGAAGCTCATTAAATGGAAAATTTAAGAGACTCTGGAGCAAAATAGAAAATATAAGTTGAGTTTCTGAAAAAGGCAAACTGCTAAATGGAAAAAATACAGGGTTACACTTTATATATATATATATATATATATATATGCCCATACTATGGCTGTAATGGTTCCTCACATCTTGGAAAACATTGGACAATCTAACAATCATCTTGGAACACTGTATAAGCAGCTTTTCCAAATAAAACATTTAAACAAGTTATTTTTGCAAAGTCAAAACTCGATGTACCACAATGTCCAGGTGAGTAAAGCAATGCTGTAAAACAAAGATGCTGTTTAATATTCCTTAAGCACTGTGGTAGAGGTGCCCTCTTCCCCATATGACAATCAATTGCAGCATGTGGTTTTTTATTATGCACATTAAGGTCGAGCAATTACATCATTCATCTTTATAATGAAAAAAACATTAGAATTAGGCATCCTGTGATGTGTTTGCAAATCCCAAACAAACTTCATTACACTTCCTGTTTGAACCAGTTTTAACAGTTGGTTCAATAAGATTATCAATAATTGAGGTGTTTGCATTTCAAATCACACTGTGGCAGACTACAACCACAAGCTGCACTGTGCTTAACTGTGATGCTGTGAGGCAGATCAGCACAAAGTAGAGCTCACCAGTGAAGTACTCCACAAAACGTGCAACGTACATGATTTTGTTCAAAACAATGCATCGTTTTGCTTCCTCTTTTCAATTTGACATCATGTGTTTGCATCCTAATAGTATATCCTGGAGTTTGTGCTAATATCACAAAAATTTGAAAAATCATTATTTTATTATTAGTAATACTTGGAATACTTTTAGAGTACATTAACTGTGTCAGTTCTGACCTTCCAGTTTCATTTTCTAAGTAGTATTTGGATATTTTTGACAATGAATTGAAGACGTTGATAAATTTGTATTTATCAATTTTATTGTTCCAATAAATCTGAGAAATTGTGATCAAACTTTAAATCCATACGCCAACATTTTATAAGCCAAACAGCAATTAAAAATTTATAATATTTCAGTTTAAATATTCTAAAGCAAATGAGGAAATTATTGAGTTCATATTATATTACGTTTTATTCAAGAAGGTAATTTAAAGCTATTCTACTTTAAGACCTTTCCAACTCATTACAAAAGATAAAATCTGTTTTCATATCATCTCTTATCGATGTGTTGTTCTTGATGCAAAACAAAGGAGCCATAAACAATTAAAGTCCCTTTAAATCTGCATTCTTTGATCTGTAGTGGTACTGCATGGTGGACTTGCTGAATTCACCATAAGCATACAGATGGATGTATGAAGTCCTCTGAAAGATGTTTTTCTTTATGCACTGAGCAGATGGAGTATTTATTGCCCGACATTTTGTGTCTGCAAGCTTAGCTGTCTGTTGAATCGAGAAAGAACACTGTTGCTAAAGCTGTGAGTCAATTTAAAAAGCAAAGCAGCAGCCTGTTAAAAAAAAAAAACAATAAAATGAAATATGCTAAAAGGCTTAGATGAATTCATCTGTGGGTTTGTTACCATTAGCAACCCTTTTCATAAGCCTGTCGTCTGACCCATTGTTACTGTGGAAATAGGAACAAAAATGAATTAAACAGAACATTTTATAGGTTACAGGAGGTCCTGTGAAAATGAAAAATGAGCCACAACGTGGTCAAGCTCAGTTTTATTTGATATTTTTCAAAAAATTAACTAGCTCAGACTACAAATCCCTGAAAAACATACAAGGTGTCTTTAAGCAATTTGGTAGAATTTCATCTGTTGGCATTTGAGCGTCACACACCAACTAGCACAATGTTGAAACTTTTTAGGATAATATAGATAGCTTTTTATAGATTGTTATTTATCTGCACCTTTAATATGACTTATAACCTGGACAACTTAATAGAAAAACAACCTTGAGGTGAAACACCGTCCACAATCATATGGTGTGTTATTTTAATATATACATTTGTATTCTGAACTAAAGACATGTCAAAAATTATAATAAGTTAAAAAGTTGTTGTGAAGAGAGAAAGGTAATATTTAAAAATATTGTTTATTTCATAAAGTTGATTGTTGTAGAGGAGGGTCGTAACTAGTTACATTTACTTGCATAAAAATAAAAATATACAGTTTATGTTAAAGTTTCTCTAAAGCTATTTGTTCTAATGTTATTTTCTATCAAATGAGGTGAAGTAAAAATTCAGTATATATTTTCATGAATGTTACTGCAATCTTGTAACATGTATCCCATTATAGACAAATTATGCTAAAAATTATGCTAAAAATTATAAGGGGTGAGCTCATCATTTTTAACAATCCTGATTTGTTGTGAAACCAAGATGCAGTATAAATACTACAAATGTTGGCTGATGCATATCTGTCTCACACCAATAATGCCATCGGAAGTAATCTGATGCCATCTTGTGGTCAGAGTGTGTACTACATCTTGATTATGGAAGAGGAAGTGCACAATAACGAGAACACTGATGATTTCTAACGGAAATATCAAAATGTTAAGTGTGATGCTTTTTATTAACACTAGGAAACCAAGGAATGAAAGCATACGGTTCATTAACTGGGGCGAAGGCGATGAGGATGGTAGGAGCCAGCCGAACCTTTGGGGCTTTAATCAGACAAACTTTAAATTATGGGGTTTGTGCATCAACTCCTGCTTAGCTTAAACTTGGACGTTAATTATGAACGCTACTCTCATCCAGAGTAATGAGATTTACACACTCGTCCATCCACATTGTTTCAGTGTTTATCTTTTTCTCAAAGATTTCAGATTTTTTTCCAGTCGTGTTGTTCAGGCAAGAGGTCACATTTGAAGGGGAGAAAGTTGTCAGCTTTACTATACAAACCTTTTCTTCCACTTTGAGTATGTTTTTGGACAATGGGAGGAAGCCAAGGTACCCAGAGAGAACCCACGTATGTAAGGCGAGAAAACCCTTTCACAAAGACCTCAGGCAAGAATTTAAACTCAGGATCTTCTTGTTGGAAGGCACCACTTCTACTAACTAGCATTTTTCTTCGTAAAATCTATAACCAGCATCAAGGCGCCTTGGAGATGTCTTTTTTCAATCAGATTCAGTCAGACTCACTGTTCTAGGACTGCATTGTTGTATATTTTCATTGTTAATGAATGTTGAGAACTCGCGCTCTTCAAAGTGATCTATTATGTTCCACCGACTGAGAAAACAGAATGCTTCTCTGCTATCATGATGAGGACTTTCCTTTGTTCTTACCTTGATCTGTCCACAGAGAACGATTCAGAGCTCGTCGCTCTCCTCTCATTCATTTGCATTTTTCCACTGCAGAGCTGCATTTAATCACACAGATCATTTATAGAAATGAGTGGAACCAAAATCAAGCAAAACCCAAGCATTTCGTAATTAAACACAAACTTAAGCTCCACACCTCAACCCCCTTCATATGTTTTCTTAAAGAGAAATACAAAGAAAAAAAACAATTATTCTTTACTTCAACATTGAAAGTTTTAATTGGCCAATATAAGTGAAAGTACATAAGTGACGCCATTGTCGAATCCAAAAAAACGTCCATTCCCTGGAAACTATGAATCACACAAAGTAATATTAAAGTTCATCAATTTGTGACAGGAATATAGAAACGATTGATTGTCTGCAGTGTGGGTTCCAGATTATTCTAATAAATATTCTTAGCATGACGCTGGTCAACTCTATTTCCTCCACTCTCTTCTCGCTCTAGACACATTGATGAGTTCGGTTACATTTAGCAATCACATATCACCCAGTAGATTTTGAACACCAGCATGTCAATGCATGTTTCTTAAAAAAAAAAAAAAAAAAAAAAGTGTGCCCTCAGAAACCAAAAGCTAATAGCAAAAGGTTTCTTGTTAAAGATGCAAATTAGGCATTTAAGAATTGTAATCAAGGCTGAATCATTTTGTTGCCGTTGCAATGCCCAGTGCTGCATTGCGTTAAAGATATGACAAAGAAATGAGCCATACGAAAATTTATGAAAAACATAAAACATGTTCTGAGAGAGATAACTGTTAAAATTTCAACTCTCAGCAGCTAGAGTGAAATAGTGAGCCCCTGCATATTCACGGTTCAGTATTGACGGATTCACATGGTCACAGGTTTTTCTGTGGTAGATAATTCCATATTTGCAGAAAATTCAACTCTTGGTGGATTTTTTGCTTGTCCATGGACATTTTCTTTCAGATTCAAAAGAAAATCCAGCATGAGAATCTGAACTACACACAAGACTACTTCAGATGCTATTGGCTGGCGTTTGCAAAGTAGCAAATCTAGAAGTCCCATTAAATTTTCCATGGTGCTGACTGGCTGCAACCACAAGAGTGGGGATAAAAACCTTAAATATTAGCACCTGTGGTAATGTTGAGATGGGTTTCACTTTGCGTATTAATGCATATTAAAGTATACTTTGTCTTTGAAATGTTAAAATAGAGAGGTGTGAGCGTTTCAAGAGGCGGTCTCAAGTGGGTGGCTGTTGTCCGGTTCACTGTATTCTGTGTTCACGGCTCTAAGAGGCAGAAAACTGTTTCATATACTTTAATAGAAATGTAGGAGTTTGTTCTTTATATTGAATATTTAAGCATTATAGATTAATTTACTCCTTTTTTTATTAGACTTTTTTACACCATGATTTTTTCCCAGGGATAAGTTCCCAGTGCTTGCAGCAAGAAAAGGTAAAACAAAAATTCTATTAGAAAAAGACACACAGATTTACACACACAAACGCAGTGGGTAAGTAGGTAAGGAATAAAAATCATTCATTTTGTGAATCAAGTTCAGCATTTTATTTCAGAGCAGATGAATCAATAACACTGGGGAGCAAAACTCCTGGCAGTTTGTATTGAATTTTAAAACAGCTACTTTCACTTTTTTCCCTGTGACATTTAACTGAACTTTTTCACTTAATTGAACTAATATAAAGTGTGCAACCCTCTTGTTAAAATGAGCCATCTCAGCCTTGAAAACATAGAGGAGCTTTGGTAACTAATAAGTCTCCTGACAGTGACTGCTGCCCCTTGACTTTATCAGGTTTCTGTTTCAATTTCAGTCACATACTGGGTCAGATTATTTGCATGTAAATCAGTCAATACATGCATGGCGCATGATACTATATATATTTTATTGTATCATTTATAGAAATACAAACATACAGCAAAATATACCCCTGAAGATGCACTGATTTGCAATTTGAATCCGATTTCCAATTTTCAGTTTTGTAAGGCCTTGACACGTGTTTTGTCAATTTTAATTTCTCTCTTAGAACTATACTTATTTGCATTCACAACTTTTTCTAATTATCCTACAGAGAGCAATTAATAATATACATATATGCCAAGAAAAGAGCTAACTTTCCATTTTGTCTTGGTCAGCGCAAATGATGAACCAAACGATGAATACAAAGTTGAAATTGTAAAGCATGTTTTATTACATGACTTGTGTGTTTCAGATAACTCACAGTAAATAGCAGCCTCTGTGTATGTTCCTTGTATGTAGGTCCACACTATAATTTAACTTTTTCTGTGTACCGTCTGTGTGTAGGCACATGCGGCTTATAATCCGGTGCGGCTTATGTACGTACAAAAATGCTTTTTCCTTTAAAATGTACTGGGTGCGGCTTATAATCAGGTGCGCTCTATAGTCCGGAAATTACGGTTGATTTATTAAGTTAATGTCTGTTATGTATTTTTGTTTTGTGTAGGACTTGGAGTGGCCAGCCTATAACACGGTTGTTTTCTGTTTGTTCTCGTCAGAATAAATTAAGAAACCATCTTTTTGTTAAAGACAAACCGTGTCACGCCTGACTACTAAATTAAACCAGCACAATGCAGAAAGGATCCGGCTACACATGTAAAGAACGTTTTTTTGCCGTGAGCTCAAAGTGTAACGCATATCGTTAGCTTACCAAAAGATTATGTTTAAAAAAACCAATGGATAATTAGCTTAAAACCTGGTCACTCAAAAGAAAAACTGAAGATACTGGCGACAAGAAAACAGGATTAATTTAATGATCGGAGGAATCGTCATTCACGAACAATTCGATTATTTTGAACAGCTCTGTTCTGTGAACAGTAGGAGTTCAGTCTCAGTGAGAACTGTTCTTTTTTTTCTACGACTCTGCTTGTCTGTAATGGAAAGATTAAGATTCACATTTACAGAATCTGCAAATAACTCAAAATGTCCTGAGTAAACTTGTTCATGATTTGGTTGTGGCCTGTTATATTTACCAAACTGCATGAATGAACAAAGAAAAACCACAACAAATATATTAAGAGACCAATGTTTTTATTCCAGGTTGCAAACATTAAGATATTGTGTTATTGTGAGCAATTTCAAGTTAGGTGGTCCGTGAGTGTTTGTTAAGCGGGTTAAATGGTCCTCAGCCTGAAAAAGTTTGAGAAAAATGACTTTAGAATAAGTAAAACTCAACTGGCTGCTTTGCTGAGCCATCACAGACATTTTGGTTGAGCATTCCAGCAATTTAAGGAAGTCCTCATTATTGTACCATCTTTAGTTGCTTTAGCTATATGTCATGTGTAAAGGAACATTAATTATTTAAATGTTTGTGCAAATGAAATGACCTTTAAAATGTTTTCATTGGACAGTTTCCTAAATGATAATTTGCTGAACATGACTATTTTTCCATAAACACATTATGTTTTTTGCTAGTATGGTTATGTCAGTGATGCTGATTCATTGAATGACCTTTACAGAAAACACTAATTACTCTCCTATAGTAAAGTGTTCTTCGTGAAAGGGTAAAGCTGTGATCAGTTTATATTTATGTAAATTAAGGTTGGAGTCACTTTAAGACTCTTATCAATTAATACATTAGACTAACATATGCATTCCCTTATGTTTAAAACTTTGTAAGTAGCTAAGTTTTCTGTTTTTAGTTGAATTAAATTTGTTTTACATCTTCCTTACAATTCAAACCAGTAGCATGAAAAGGACGAAGTGAATCCTTTTACTCGCCGGGACATTAATAGCTCAGCCTCACACTACCTATTCATATGTAAAACTGGCTTGTAAGAATGCTAGAGAGATGAATAAGACATGAGGATCATGCATGATTTAAGAATCTAAAATGAGTAACACAGATAGGCTGCAACCACCATAGGCTGGTGTGTTGGCCTCCAGCTGCAGGAACAAAGGTAGAGATTGTTCCTGCATCACCTCAGAAAACGACTGAACAGTCACAGCTGAATTATGATTAACAGGCAATATTGGAATGCATTCGCTCAATGGCATTTTCTGAATTAATTCAATTTTGGGTTTATGAATTAAAGAGAAGCCATGTAAATTATAATCATTAATTCACTGGACAGGTTAGGCGTGAAATCCCTTTTCATCTTTCACTTTCACTTCCTCGTTTCCGAGTGTGGCGCCTGATCATGTCTCAGTCCATTACTGCAACTGCATCAGACCTCAGATAATGGAGCTCAGTGGAGGTGGAAAGGCAGCAGATAGTGGGAGATCTCATTTACTAACAGATAACTGCACAAATTCCAACAAACATGAATGCATATGCTAGACTTTATGCAACTTCAAAGAGGAATGTGAGGTGCATCCATGGACACATGCAAAGTCTTTAAATTGATATCCATGTTTTGTATTCAAACAATAAAATATCGTGAACTAAACAAAATATATATATACCCCATTACTACCTCTAATTACCACTATTTGCCATTGCAATGCTGAACTCCATTGCAAAGAAACATTCACTTTGATACATCTTTGTTTTTGATTTTTTTTTTTTTTTTCTCTAAAAGATTCACTTTTTAGTCTTTGAAATTGAAAAAAGCTGCTAAAAGGCCAGACATGAGGCATGCAATTACACAGCAGGATTTTATAACATGAGCAAAAAAGATTTAAAAAAATGCAGCAAATGATATTTTGGGGGCTTTTATTATTTTTTTGTCCCTTTTTAAAAAAAAAAATTCTGTGGTATTTTAGAAATGATAAAATGTCTTGCATGTTTTATTATTTCACAGCATTTAGCATGGTCCATCAAACATGCATAATTGAAATGGACTTGAAAATTTTAATCTATAGACATTAAAAGATCTAAACAATCAAATCCAAATCATATTTGTGCTGTATTTCTATAGAAATTAGGGAAGTTTATTGTGCAAAATGTTAATGTGAATGCTCAGATCAGCAAAGACAAACCTAAAATAAATTACTTGGATTTTTTTTTATAGGAAAATAAATTAGGCAGTCTGAATCCTATGTCTTATTTATGTAAAACCTTTTCATCTTGATTGCCAGAGTGTCCACAAGTATACATCAATCTTGTACTTTGAGGTTCCTTGGTATTATATTGCTTATCCCCCAGATTCCTTACTACAACTTGCAAGAATCTGTTTAGATGTATTCTGTCTTTTTTCAATAGATTTTTTATTTACACTTAGTGATAAAGTTTAATTTGTTGTTTTCTTTATATGTGTTGTTTCAGTATCCAGGGATGCTGTGGTATCTTTTGCTTATCAGCATGTTGTTATAGACTTGTTTTTGTTTTAAACAAAAATTTAAATGAATATAATTTATGTAAGCCTAGAGGAACAGTGAAATTAGGGTGCTTTGCAAATAAATAAGATGGAAATTTGATTTGCATAATTCCTTGCATATGGATTGAAGTAAATTTGTACAAATTCATTAACATGCATGTTGTGTTAAAGTAAGACAATAAGTCTTTGTCACTTAGCCAACATAAATGAGCAGAAAGTAAAGTCACAGCTATCTTTATTACTAAAGAGCAATCTAAGCAAATTCAACTTTGTTTCCATTTACCCTTATTTTACCCCCTAAATGACCAGCTGCTAACATCCTAGAGAAACCCATCAATGTGTTCATCTTTAGTCAAATTGATTGTTGCAACAGTGTCTTCACAGGTCTGCCTAAAAAGTTTGACAGCTGCAGCTGATCCAGAATGCTGCCGCTCGCATTCTCACTAAAACTAGGAAAATGGAGCACATCAGCAGCTAAGTCCTTATATTGGCTAACTGTAACTCAGAATAGACTTTAAAATACTTCTGTTAGTTTATAAATCTTTGAACAACTTAGCACCAAAATACCTTATAGATCCATTGTTGTGGCATCAACTTGATGCTGAGTAGTGCTGGACTATTCACCATCTCTAGAACCAAATATGGAGAAACAGCTTTCACTTTTTATGCTCCTCTAACCTGGAACAAACTTTCAGAAAACTACAAAAACAGCCAATTTCTTAAATTAAGTTTAAAAGCCTATTTCTTTATAACTGCCTTTGATTAATATGAAAGCCATTTTTTATTTACTTTAATTTTTTATGCCTCTGGTATCTAAAGTTTATGTTTTCATCATGTAATTGCGCTGCTGCCAAAATGTCTGATGCAAATAAACTTGCATTGCCAAAAAAAAAACAAAAAAACTTTTTCATTTTTTGATTTAAACTGCATGCTAGTTGCACTTCTGATCCCATTATATGAATTTAAAGGCTTGCTGTGGAGTAAATCTGATGCCGCAGAATGTTGTATTTTTATGGGTGTTCTGAAATATATTCCTTCAAAACTTTCCACACAGTGGTGAGGCTAGAAACTTTAGTTCAGTCCATATAAGCTGAAGGCATATTCAATTAAACATTTCATTTGTCTGAGAGACTCTGCTTTAATGGGTGATGATATTGTAATATTCATGAGTCATTAGTGTCTTTGACCTTGTCCCTATGAAAAAGAGAAATGGTCACAGAATCTTTCTCTTGGATAAGTGAATAATTTCTCTCTGTGTGTGTCATGTTCGGTTCAATGAACCTCAACAAAAGGCTTTTGACAAGTCAGCTATTATTACATCAGCACTATCCACATAATAGAAAAGGTGGCAATTTATTAGTTTAGAAAATAAAAAGAAACCCCTGGCTTAGTTTTATATTCCCCTTTAAGATGATTCAGGTGAGTTAGAAATATTGCCCTGAGAGAAAAGTAACATTAAACCCAAATACTCAGAAAGGGATTTACACTGAAAATCAAAGAGACTGTGGAGCCTTGACATTAAAATCTGCAGAACTAAATGTTTCACTATAGCGCTGGATCTTATATTTATTTTTTTAACTGATTAATTTCAGTCAAGCATTAAAATCCCATAGATGTCGATTTAAAATAGAGACACCTGATGTTCAAGCTGCTAGTATTTAACACCATAAACATGACTTATCATGCTATGCACTATAATATTAAATGTTGACATGAAGAGGTTGCTGAGATTTATTTTTGTTTTTTAATGCAGCTGAGCCTTGAGGAGTCATTAAAGAAGGAACGTAGTGTTACTGCAGCAGAATAAAGGTGCTTCATCCACAATATCAGGCTGGTGGAAATGAAACATCAACTTCATCCAACCAAGTGTCTTTGAGGCCAATCGCTTCTGAATAAAACTTCATCTAAAACACCAGATGAAAACTTTACAGATGAAAAAAAAAAACAATCTAGCAGCAGAATAGTCATAATTTTTTTTTTTAAGATCTAACCTGATCAGAGTGACTGAGGTTGATGCGAGATGAAGTCATCAATTTTAGAGCTCATGTTTTCAGTGCTTTTCTACTCCTCAAAAAACTATTTTTAAAAAACCGACCAAATTCAATAAGTTTCAATCATTTCACCTCAATTTCATGTTGTAAAAATCTGCCTGTGCATCCCAGGTGCATACCACCTGTTGAAAAGATAATGTCCCTCAAATTAAGCTAAAAATAAAGCATTTCTAGTTCATTTCCAATTGAAGCTATATCTTTCAATGTTTCAAGCAAAAAAGATTGAACTTTCTTTCCTGCGGAACTCCAGTTTTATTTTGCAACCTCTTGATTTAGGCATCACCCGTTACATTCACGTTGTCATATTTCTTAAGTGTTGCTACAGCTGCTTTCAAAGTCTATGGTACGTGATGGTTAAGGGTAGATACTTTCCGCACTATAGGGTGCACCGCATTATAAGGCGCACCTTCAATGAATGGGCTACTTTAAACCTTTTTTCATATATAGGCCGCACTGCATTATAAGGCGCATATAATAGACGCTACAGTAGAGGCTGGGGTTACGTTATGCATCCATTAGATAAAGGGAATGTCAACAAAACACTCAGCTAGGTCAGTCAAACTTTATTAATAGATTACAAACAAGCGTTCTGACAACTCCGTAGCATCACACGATAAAACATACGACAGAAATAAGGCATTACAATTGGAAATAGTAACAAATAGCAGCTGCATCTAATTAACCGAGCTTAATAGCTTAATGCTAAACGGCTAACGTTTAGCTCTCAACAATACAAGT
>CAEFZY010004584.1:0-10529 GCA_903066815.1 Brachyrhaphis roseni | reverse complement strand
CTTGAGTAGTAGCATTCCAACAGATCCAAGTTTTCACCTCTCGCCCATTTCCGTCTTGTTCCAGTAGCCCATTTATCGTCAAGGTGCTCTGGTTCCCCAACACCTGACGCAGACCTTGTTTGGCCAGGCGACGTCTGAGCCGGCATGTTTCCTTGCTTCTCAATGTCTCTCATGGTCTGAGGTAGGCAGTAGCTCAAAGGATCTTGCCTAAGGACCCAGGCTGAATAGCGCAATTTGTGGATCATAAAATCATGGAAGCTGGAAAACACATACTACTGCCCTTTTAAATGCATCATAATTATTTTATATTTGCCTGTTTTCCAGGACAAGAGTACTTTCCTTCTGGTTTTGGATGCAAAGACATTTAAGGAGCTGGGAAGGGCTGTGGTGCCGGTCAACATCCCATATGGCTTCCATGGAACATTCAGGAGCACAGCCTAGACCTGCCTTCTTTAATGTTCTTGTCTAATTATACATTACAAATGACTTCGCTATACATTTAATGATCGACTGAAACCCTTCAAGGCTCTCTCTTTGTATGTTGCATGCTAATGTTTTGCTTATATGACAAAAAAAGGCTTAAGAATGTTGATACTATGAAAGCTTTAAGCACAATTTACCCTGTATTAGTGTGAGTGTGTGTATGCTATTGTGCAACAGGGCATGTGTAATGAAGTTTACTTAAATAAAAGATGCTGCTTCCGAAAACCCTGCAATAGCAGAATAAATGATAAATGATCGCCCAGTACATTTCTAAATGCATGAAGCATAAGGAAAAACTTGTGCTTAGGTGTAAAGTGCTTTGATTCACTCATGTTTGACTGAAAAAAGAAGAAACAAAGTGATCTTTTGAATAAAATGTTTCCCAAGATCACTTACACCATCTATTTTCCTGTAGCTTTAAAAATTACTTTGATCATTTTAAAGGAAATACTGTCACCCCACAATGCTTTTCATAAGTCACAAGAATGTTTTCTTCTTTGTTTGTGCTTCCCTTTTAAGTGTCTGTAAAGAACAAAATGTGTCAGTATTTGTAGTGTAACTGCAGCTGAAATAAGTGAAGACATTTTTAATTCATTTAACATTTTATTTCAGCAGAAAGATAAAATAATTTTGTAAATGAATTCTCTGTCATTTATTTACAAAGAGGAAAAATATGCTTCTATATTTCTATATTCTAAGTATAGATTTATACTTAGAATATAAGTATTGATTTATACTTAGAATATAGTATAAACTGACCTTTTTTAACACATTTCCTACTGAACTGCAGACAGGTCACATTTAGTACACAAGCAGGGTGACCAGAGAAATAAAACAAACACACCTGCCTCATCTCCCACTTAACTGGTCAAGCAGCAGATTTAACTCTGCAGTTTATTAGAAATTAGAGCCAAAGTTTGCCTCAGGTTGCACTTCTTCTCTTTCAGGTATGACTCCAGGTTTCGAGCTTCTGTCAGAATGCCCTCCAGCTCCTTTATCTGTGTAGTGTCTGCTGCTGCTCTCTCACTGGAACAAACCAGACTGACTGTAAAAATATGATCATACTCTTACATCAGCAAAAAAGTTACACATCCTGAAGTTTTATAAGGTGGCACACACTACACGGTCTTCATCCCATGTTTTGAAAAGGCAAGTTGTTTAAACAATCAGTTTAAACAAACCTTAACAACTGGTGATTACACACTAAACACCTAAACACCCGCCGAAGGATTACAGACTACTGGATCCTTTCAGAACAACGAAAGCTGACAGAGAGCATCAAACTCAAACAGTTTTAAGGCCAACAGCTTGAAGGAACACACACCAGTAAGTGGAGGTAATAGAATATATTAGACAGTAAACTTAGATAATCCTGACTGTATATGACATTGTTGGATGGGGTTAGGAATGACTCAACATTGACTTTAAACATGTAATCTCTTTTTTTCTCCACAGTGTGAAATCCAGTGCAGTCGTGCGTTTAAGTTATGTAGACACAAACTGAGTTTTTTTTTTTTAAAGTTGCGATATAGGCGTCGCCAGGTCCCAGCCTCTATTCAGCAGTTGGGCTGATGATCAGTTTAAACTACCTGACTGCAGGTGTTTGACTGTGATAGAGATTGGGTCGGTTTCCCTCACACACTCACACTCCATCTCATTTGGTGCAGACTCACCTGGCAGATTAACCTCAACCAGAAACAGATGCAGACTGTCACTGATGGGAATTGGGGATAAAATCATGTAGAGCACATCCAGCTTTATTGTTATTGGACTACATCAGTAAAGCATTTGAGATGAAGATTTGTCATGATCTTCACTGACAGCCAGATGGATAATCTTGCTCAGCATAGACAAAATGTTTTGGGTTCTTTTATCCCAACCCCTAAGGAATAAGTTAGTGCCTTCAGCTATAGCAAAGGAGCGCTGCAAGAGGTCTTGCTGGTGCGGGAAGCCCCTTCTGCTAAATTCAGAGACAGAAAGGCTTTTGTCTTTGTCATGACAGGGACATGAGTGTTTGAATGGCTGAAAAAAATTTTGTGCAGTCTAGATTTATAAGCAGATCCAGGCTTTTTAAGATTATGATTCACTCTTAAACTTTTAATCAGCTGATGTAGGGGTGATCAATATTTCCAAAATATATCACAATATATTCTTTTTAAACTTCCATTACAACATCACAGACAATATTCTACATTTTCAGCTTTTTCATTTGTTTTTATGATTTGGCCAAACAAATATGTAACTTCAAAACAGTTGCTTTCTTTGGTTTAATTTATAAACTGACATTAGAATAAGAAATATTTTCATAAATAAAATCACATAATATGTTTAGTGCATCAAAGAAAATATAAAATAGAGCAAATATAAATGTAAACTAATTATGGCCAACAAAAAGCAGTTTGAAATCAATTACCAAGTGTAACTAAAACAATACACAAATAAAACAAACTTGTATTTCAACTGAACATTAGTTTTAGAAGATGTTAAGAAGTATTTCCCCCTCATGTTTTTTAAAGAACGCCTACATTGTGTGCAAAGCTAAGAATCTTATTTTAATATGAAAAATAATCTTACTTTTAAAAATGCTCAACACCAAAATACATGTTACATAAAAAACCCTGCACACAGTAAAAGCTTGTGCTCATATCCTAATGATCTGGAACTCACTTTAATTTCTTACATCTGCCACAGACATCTCCATTGAAGTAATAATTTCAATGGAATTGAAGCTATTAATTAAATTAATTAATAATTTCATTTTTAGCTGTCATATTCCCTAAACTGCAACCACTCCCCACCCCCAAGTCCGTCTCTCCTGTACTTCCTCCCACTGTGGTGTTTGCTTTGCTTTACCAACAGTGAGCAAAGTTTGGTTCAATTTTTTCCTAGAGGAATATCTGATTCGGGACACAGAGCAATAACCACTCTTGGTTCGACTGATTCGTTCTCGATTTAGGAAACGTGATTATTTCCAGCTTGCTGGCAGATAACTAGGTTCTTCTATGTTCTTGAGTAGTCATCGTAAACTTGTACCTGCATCAAAAAATGACAAAATGGACAAAAAATGTTTCTTCTGTCTCTTATGTTTCAGTGACCCAGAACCTGAACTTTGAGTTATTTACTTTTTAGGAAGACGTCAGTGTTTCAGAAAGTTTTTTTGCCATAGTTGATCGGTTTGTTCTTTCTATGTGGATAGGAGAGATGAGCAGAAGCAGAGCTGAGTTCCAAGTAACCAGGTAACTGGGTATGGGAGCTGCAGCGACCAAAACACTACATCCTTCCCTTATTGCTGATATCAGCTAATTCTATGAGATTCGGCCCAATTCAGAGTGTGGACCAGCTTTACCAGCATCTTATTTGTTTTAATTGCAGTTGGAAAACAGCTATAGAAACAAGCCAGGCTCAGTTAAGTGACATCATCATTTGATATTGATATATTAATTTTTTTCTCCTGTGTCAAAAAGTTCACTGGTGTATTGTAAGCAAGATGATGTAGCACCCCCCTAAGAGATGAACAATCTCGGTTACAATGCCGTTTTCAGTCATTTGTCTGCTGTTCTATTTGCACTGTCTTTCTAGTTCTTTTTCCTTTTGCATTTGAAGCTCACTGTTATGATCTCCAGAATGCAGTTTGAATATTTGCAATTTCTTCATTGGTATTGATATTTTTTTGCAGAATTGTATCTGACAGTTAAAATTGTGTCAGTGCTTGTGGTCAAAAACTGTGTTGAGAAAGTGTGATGTAAACACTATCATTGGGGTGGTTAAATGTAACACTCTGTGGTCTCCTATATGGTCATAGGCAGTTGCATAGCTAATCACCAGACATCCAAAAACAAGCTATCACAACCCTTAAGCTCCAAGTCAGAGTAGCATAATTAAAAACTGGAATAGCTTCAGGATTACCGTAAAAGGTCAGTAAAGTTTGTGAGCAGCATGCTGATCTCTCTTCCTGCACCTGGAGCAAGAAACAAAATGTCACATAATAGTAATATTTCCATTCTAGTAGTAAAAAGGAACTATTATATGTTTTATATATGTTTTTCAGCAACTGTAAGAGATCTAAGGTTAGTCTAGGACATCCTGTTTGTTTACACATATTAAAAGCAGCTTTCTACTACTTGTGAGAAAGGCATACCTGCAGCTGTGGTATCAAATGAACCGGCTGACTTCAGAGTAGATGCTTCAGAATGAGCTTTTTTCTTCTTTGGTGGAGATTTGTCCTGATATGAACGTGGACAATCCATCTGCAGTGAGGAAAAAAAGATGAATACTTAAAGCTTGTCATGGCAGTTTTGTTCCTCTTAATCTGTATCATCTGTCAAACATCACGTTAAAAACAGATTTCTCAAAATGGAATATCCAAGGTAAAGTGATACATGGTTTTGAAAATGTTTTACAAAAAATAGTAAATGTGTGCATTGTATTTACATACAACAGACCCTTTTAATCAAATACCTTGAAATAAAATTCTCTCTCCACCCATCACCAACCCACACCATTTTCTACCTTGTTACATGCCTTGTTTAAAGCGAGCGCCACCAGAGTATCTTGACCTATGTATGTAACCCCTAAGGCATGGGTGCCCAAACTTTTGGAGACCAAGATCTACTTTTTCTTTCACCAGCCGGCAGAGAGCTACCACAAGACACAAAGTTATGAAAATTGTAAATGAAACTCTATTGACTTATTTTAAATAAGTCAATATACATTTGCATATACAAGACATATTAAAGTGGTAGGAAATCTAATGCAGTTTCTTCCTCATAGAAATTTATGATACTAGACGGACATTGCTAGTTTCTCATAGCAGAAGCTTGTTGGAAACTTTAGGCCAGCAAGCGTCAATCAGTCATGATAGATCTGAAATTTAGTTTTATAATTTAAATGTGAGAGACGGCAGACTAATAGGAAGAACCATAGAAAACTGTTAAGATAAAAGCACATCTTCTGAAGTTGGGATATTTTTCCTCCAACAGATAAAAGAGGTGTCACCTCAAGCCAGATTTTGGACTGAATTTTATTTCAGTGTCAATTGTGAATGTTAGCTCCTGATTTTCAGCAGCAGAGCTATGCAGGTTGAAAAAGCTTCTCATTTTGGAGAAAGTCTCATAAAAATCAACATGTAGTCAGTAAAGCACCTCTCAAACTCTGGGCTCAAGGCAAGATTTTTATATTGGACAAGTAATTTAATTTCACATAATTGTTGTGGTAGGAGCTATTTGTTTGCTAAATACTTCATTAAATGTCCTATTTGATGTTTGTTGCGAATGACACAAACAAGGTAATTAGTCCAATTTTGTCATTTATTGAACACTAAAATTACAGCAGCTATAATGCACCATAGCAACGATAAACAAAGGTAAAATAACCTGAACAAGTGAGCAACTCAAAACCACTCCTATTTTTTTACTTAGTCTGTACTTAGATTTCTCAAAATGGAATATCCGAGGTAAAGTGATACATGGTTTTGAAAATGTTTTACAAAAAATAGTAAATGTGTGCATTGTATTTACGGACATTCAGTCCGCTACGATATTTTGTTTTCAGGCTTGATGTTTATTTTGCGTTTATCTATTAGCGCTCGCCTGAACACAGCAGTGGTTGAGTAGCTATTTTAAACTCCTGCTCTGCTAGTGATGTCAGAGATTTGGTCTGTGGGTCGCCTTTTTTTTAATGGAACCGAAACATGCAGAATTGCGCAACACCTTGCTGGAACAATAATTACTGTGATTATTATTTTTGTTGGGTAATTCATTTGAACATGTTTTGTTGAGTTCTTCTTTTTATCTTTAATAAAGTTACAAATGTTTTGGATCTTGGTGAATATTTTGATAAGTGTGTCAGGAGAGGACCTGCTGGTCTCAGCCTCTTGGCAGCGTTCAGTTTGTCTCTTACTGCAGAAATCAACTCAAAACCTTCCAGAGATCGACCGGTCGATCGTGATCGACATATTAAGCACCCCTGCTCTAAAGCATTCAACTACTGCATAATGCTCAAGTGAATGCTGGTAAATTGCAAGCCGCACCTCTTTGGTTATGCCATCCAATCTGCATCCACTGAAAATAGACCCTTGCAAGGTACAGTGTTTATCACAGAGCTAGAGTTGATTCAAGGGGCCTAAATATAAAGATCCCTGCCACATATTTTTTTTTAGACACAATTTTTTTGTAACAACTTTTGAAAACCTTTTATCCTTTTCCTATTATTTCAAAAAGTTCTTCTTGCTGGTTTGTCACATAAAGTGTCAATGAACTTTTAGATGTAACAAAATTGCCAAGATGTAAAAAGTTGCATGAATATACTTATTTTATCCACCTGTTGTCCAGACCCGCTTGTCCCTGTATGAAATATACTCTTTCATGAGAAACTACCTGCCATGTAGAGACAACTTATTAGTAGGGCTGCAACTAATGATTATTTTAGAAATTGATTATCCTATCAATTATTAACAATGAGTAATCACTTATTCAGACAAAGAAATTGGTACATTCTCCAATTTAACCACTTAAATAAATTCTGTCTTTATTTTTCTTATTTTTATTTTATTACCTTTATACTTGGTCTGTACATATTTTGTCCTGTTCAGTTATGTAAAAACAACAACAACAACAACAAATAAACAAAGAAAAAAAACAACTCTTAGGTGAATTATATGCCTTTTTCCAGCCATTCACTCAGTAATTCTTTTGTATTTGTGTCTCCTTTTTTGTCTGTCATGGAGAAGTTGTATAATATGTGACAATAAGTAGTACTTTTGTGACATAAATAGTTCGAATTTCTGTTGTAATGTCCCCTTTCCTCCTAATAAAAAAATACTTAAAAAACACTTATTTAATATTTATCATAAACTTTCTTTGTTTTGGATAGAACAGATTTGTAAACAAAGAAGGTTTTATATCTTAAAGGTGAAGAGCATATAATTTTTGTACAGTTTTGTACTGTGGCTGTGTTCTTCATTTAGCAAATGGCCTGTTTTTGAGTCTCCAGTTAACAAATAAATGATTACTAAATTAGTTGACAATGGTTTAAATAATCATTTAATGACAATCTGACTGTTTCAGTTCTATTCGTTCCAAACATTTCTTATTGTGTAAAATTTTTGAACATTAACACTGAAAGCGTGACAAATCTGTGGAACGCATTGTAATGTAACACTGTCACATAAACTAGCCTGTCTTAGGAAAAAATTAAATGATATTAATATAAAAATTATTTTATAAAAAAAAAAATAAATAAACACTTTTTTTTGGCCCTAATGCTGTAAATATTTCATTTCGGGGAATAGGTTAGTCTAAAATGTATGTCTTCTCAAGATCAATTAACATGGAAATTGGCTTCTTATTTAATATACTGAGCACATGGTTGTGAGAAGATTCCTGCAGCTAAGTAAACAGTTGGATGTGTGCATGAAGTGATATCTGATGTTCTAACCTCTTGGGAAGTTGTTTGGTTTGTCCCTTTGTTGCTGCTCAGTGTCTGTTTGGCTACTGCTGGTGGCATCAGTTTTCCTGTCATTGTTGCCATGTCTCTCATTACACTGTAGACAAGACATTTAGCAAGTCAGTGGCTATTCCTAACACTTCTATTACAAGTGATAGGTCACGTTTGCATGAGTTCAATGCAGCTAAACACAAACGTTGTAAGGTTCAGTATAAAACGTGCTAAATAAATGTATCTAGCGCAGTTTCACTGAGCAATTGTGGAATATTAGTGGTTTTGTTGATAGCTTGTACATTATCAATGTTTAAGGATAAATGTCAAATATTATTTACATCCACTTTTACAGCATAAATCCGTGACAATTATTATACCTCCATAATATGCGTTAAAATATTATCTTATCTGTATGAGGACAACCAGAAGCTGCTTATAACACTTCTCAAAAGCTATAAAGTTGATTTGTATTAAACGACTTCATACTAATTTATCAGCAATTCTAATTTTTATTTCTCGACCTTCATTGCTAAGTACAAGCTAACAATATACTGAGGAGAAAAAATAAATATTAGCAAAACAAGCTAGTCGCTAGCCTTTTGCTAATAAACTGCATACATTTTTTTTAACGATTGTTTACAGGTGACTACTCACAAGCTCACTCACAAGTGTAAAGGGTCTGTTGAAGAATTACATATATTCATATATTATTGCGTTTTCATCCGCAGCCGAACTGGATGTTATTTTCAGAGGGGCGCAAAACAACAGCGCGTGTCAACCGTGATGGATTCAAGAATACGGAGCCCTCTAGGTGACATGGGGAATTTTTTTTCTTTTGCGTGCCCTCGCAAAACTTTTGCGTTCCCTCGCAAAACCTTTGCGTGCCCTCGCAAAACCTTTGCGTGCCCTCGCAATACTTTTGCGTTCCCTCGCAAAACCTTTTGCGTGCCCTCGCAAAACCTTTTGCGTTCGCTCGCAATACTTTTGCGTTACCTCGCAAAAGGTTTTGCGAGCGAACGCAAAAGTTTGAGGCAGCGTTCCGGAACCAGACGACAATGGAGCAGACAGTGCACTCGTGTGTGAGTTTTGTGGATTTCTATTTTGAAATTGGCCTTCAATATAAGGACATTCGGTCTGTGCTTGCCAAAAAGCACGGGTGTCACATCAGTGTGCGACATCTAAAACGAATACTTAGTGCAAGAGGACACACTCGTCGCAACTATTATGCTGACTTAGCAAGTCTGGTGGAATTCGTCAGGAGAGAACTTCAGTCCTCTGGACAGCTTCACGGATATCGTTGGATGTATGCTAAATGCAGGCAACATGGACTTCGTGTAAGAAAGGAGGATGTCCGTATGATCATGAGAGAATTAGATCCAGCCGGAGTGAACTCAAGGCAAGCCAGACGTCTTCAAAGAAGAAACTACTTCTCAAAGGGACCGAACTTCATTTGGCACATTGACTCTTATGATAAACTGAAGCCATTTGGCTTTTGTATTAACGGAAGCATAGATGGATTTTCACGAAAGATTATCTGGCTCAATGCATACACCACAAATAGTGATCCCAAGTTGATAGGAGGATATTACACAGAAGCAGTAAAGCGTTTGGGAGGGTGTCCGAGAGTTGTTAGAGGGGATCTAGGTACAGAAAATGTTTATGTCCGAGACTTCCAGAGATTCCTCATTCCCACTCAGCCCAACGACCCTCTTGAAAGTTACCTCGAAGGAGCAAGCACTGCAAACCAAAGGAAATTGTTGCTTGAGAAAGGCATACCTGCAGCTGAGAAGCATTGGAAATAATGCACGACGAGCGCAAACCCATAAAAGAAAGTGATCTTTTTCTACAAAGAGGAGTAGATGTCTCTTGTGTTTATCTGTGTTAAATTAAGAAAGCAGTTCTCTAACTGTTCTTTCGTGGTCGCTGTTCACACATCTCTGGTGCTGAAAATGCACTGGTTACTTTTTATACCTTAATGTCATAACAAAAGAGCAGGTAGAACCGTGAGATTTTACACTGTAACAGCAACAAGGGATCATTTTGACAGCTGCATTTAAACTTCTATTATAATTACGATACATTCAATTTAAGAGCCTATTTTTTAAAACAAAAATCAAAAGTGAACTATTTTTAACTCAATAGTAGACGTTTAAGTAGGCATCAAGTTTCTAACTGTATCAAAAGTCAAACTACTATAAGATACCAAAGTAATTGTTAAAATCATTCGTCTAAGAAATGTCACAAAAAATGTTTTTCTTTAACTCTATAACAACTAACTGTATGAATGACATTTCTACACAAAAAGTCTGAAATTACCTAAATAAATGTTATTTAGCAATTAGGAAATAAAACAGAACACACAAACTGGATATATATATATATATATATATATATATATATATATATATAAAAAGAGCAACGAATGCAAGCATTCTATTTGCAATGTTTATAAGAAAAATTCTAATTTGTAGCCAGCACATTTCACCTGTCTTCTCCTGGTGCCAGTCCCGCACAAAGCTTGGCAGAGAGGGTAGCATGTCTCATTGAGAGATTGTGATCCTACACCATAAATCAAATTACTTAAATTGCTCTAATTACAATTAAATTAA